>PVLD010009691.1:5589-75474 GCA_004027595.1 Dinomys branickii | reverse complement strand
CCCCCCCCCCCCCCCCCCCCAGCTGCTCCGAGGAAATGACTGGGAACTAACCCGGAGTCTCTTCTTTCCTCTCCTCCCTCCTGTGTGCATCCATCAGCAGGGCATGTCACCTTTGCTCGCAGACCTGTGCTGCATCTGCCCATCTACTTCATCTTAGCTGCTTCCCGTGCCCTCTTGGCTGAGGCTCCCTGCCTCTCCCAGCAAGCAGCTGGAGCGATTGTTAAAATATGTAAATGAGATGACATGGCCCCATCTCCTTGCTTCAGACCTGTCAGTGGCTTCCTGTCATGCTTAGAGTAAAACACAGATGCCTTACTATGCTTAGGATGGCGACCTTGCCATGGCCCAGGCCCATTTCTTTGATTTTTCTTTCCTTCTTTTATCTTTAAATTTTATTGTGGAAAGGTTTAAATATATGCAAAGATAGATAGAATACCTATCAATGATGAGTAACTCAGTCAATTTTATTTTTCCTTCTTTTAGGGGAGGACAGTATTGGGGGTTGAGTCAGGGCCTTTACACTGAGTACATCCCCAGCTCTTTTTTAATTTTATTTTTTACTTTGAGGCAGGTTCTTGTTAAGTCGCTAAGTTGCCTAGGCTGGCTCGAATTTGTGATCCTCCTGCTTCAGTCTCCCAAAGTGTCGGGGTTACAGGCATGTTCCCCCGTGCCTGGTTTATTCCCTCTTTACCTTTAATTCCACATGCCTGTGACTTGAAGCCGATCCCAGCTGCCTTATCATTTCATCTATAAATACACTTTCCCTCCAAGTGGCTTTGTGTCACTCATCTCTCGGCCTGAATGCCACTCCTTAGAGTGCCCTACCCAAGACACGGCTTTGTAATACTTCCCACCGTACAGAGTATTTCTTCGTTGGCTTGTGCACTGTCGGCTTCCTCTCAGCTACAGCATCAGCTCCCTGGGGTGAGAGCCTGGTCCCTCCGTCACTTGTATAACCCTGGCACCTGGAGTAGTATCTCAGCCATGGTAGATGCTTAGCCAGCGTTTGCTGCATGAGATGCCTCTGTGTTGGCGCGGGGCCGCCTCTCAGTCACATCATACTTTCTGTACCCAGGCAACCAAAGGAGGCACCGTCAAAGCTGCTTCAGGATTCAATGCCGCTGAGGATGCCCAGGCCCTGAGGAAGGCCATGAAAGGACTCGGTAAGTCCCACATGAGGTGAATTCTCCTTTGTGTAGTGTATTTTGCGAGTCAGGCATATATACTGGCAAGTGGGAATAAATCTCCTTTCAGAAAACAGTGGGACCAAGTTGGTGTTTTAAGGCAAATTAGATAGGAGCATATATTAGTCAGTTTTCTGTTGTTGTCACAAAAGCACTAGAGATAATCAGTTTAAAAAAGAAGGCCTCATAGTTTGGGGTGTTTCAGTCCATGGTCAGTTGGCCCACTGGCTGTGGGTCGGTGGCAAGATAACACATCACACCGGAGTGGGGGAAGGTCATTCACATTATGGCCGAGGATGAAAAGCAGAGGAAAGGGAGGGGCTGTGGTCCCAAGATGCCCTTCAAGAGCAACTCCCTCCCACTAGGCCCTGTCTCTTAAAGGTTCACCACTTTTCATTGGCATCAGGCTAGAGATTAGCCCTTTATTTATTTATTTTATTTTATTTTATTACTATTTTTTGGTCTTTTTGAGACAGGGTCTCACTATGCAGTTCAGGCTGGCCTTGACCTCACTTTGTAGCCCAGGCTGGTCTCAAACTTGTGACAATCCTCCTGCCTTAGCCTCCTGAGTGCTGGGATTACAGGCATGCGCCACCACACCAAGTTTAGAGATTAGCGTTTTAACACATGGGCCTTTGGGGGACATTTTTGATTTAAAGTTTAGAAGAGGGGATTAAGGCTTTTTTTTTTTTTTTTTTTTTTTGCGGTACTGGGGATCGAACTCAGGACCCTGCACTTGCTAGGCAAGCGCTTATTCCACTGAGCTATATCCCCAGCCCCGGCATTAAGGCATTAATACTTTTTTTTTTGGCATTAAATACTTCTTCACTTTAATAGAGACTTTTATTTTTGTTGTTGTTGTTGTTTGTTTGTTTGTTTTTGGCGGTACTGGGGATCGAACTCAGGACCCTGCGCTTGCTAGGCAAGTGCTTATTCCACTGAGCTATATTCCCAGCCCCCCTTTTTTTTTTTTCGGTACTGGGGATCGAACTCAGGACCCTACGCTTGCTAGGCAAACGCTTATTCCACTGAGCTATATCCCCAGCCCCTAATAGAGACTTTTAAACGTAACTGCATTATACATTTCCCCAACTGTTTAAATCTGCTTTGAACTACAACATTATGAGTCTCTGCATAAAATTTCAGAATTGTATTTGTTTCCCACCTAGTACTGGTATGTGTATGGTGTCATGAGGTTTGCAAAACAATTCCACTAACATTATCTTATAAGATAAATGCAACAACTCTGTGACTTAGTGTAAGAAGCTATTACTTACGGTTATTTTAGCCCCATGTTACAGGTGTGAAACTGAGACCCAGAGAAGCCCACGAAACTCTCACCAGGTCACGTAGGAAGTGGCTCTGAGCCGTGGCTCCCACTTGGCAGCTCTGGGTCTGCAGCTCAGACCTGCATCCTTTCCCTTGAGTCCCTCTGCCTGGGGCTGCCATGAGATGCAGCTGCAGCAACCCCAGCATGCGGGGTGAGGAACCTCAAGTGAGCGGGCTCATGCACCTTCCAGGACACTATCTTCAGCTAGGCCCTGGGGGCCAGAGGCCCCATGGGGGGGGCAGAGTCATTCAGGGTGCCTAGCAGGCTGCCCTGCCTCCAGGGCCTTGCCTGGGTGGACTTTTTGCCACAGCTTTGTGTGAAAACACTTGACTGTGAGACCTTATTTCTCAGTCTTGCTATCCAAGAAGAGTTCACTTACCCAGCCTCACTGCTATGGATAGTAATAGCAACAGGAACAATAACAGCACATATTTATTGAGCTCTGCTGCTGTGTCAGGCATAGGTGCTTTACACGGGTTCCTTGTTTTTAAGCCTGACAACAGGGTACCTTACTGATTAGAGGCTGAGGTTAGGGAGGTTGGTTAACTTGCACAGGCAAGTTGGAACTAGTAAGTGAGGGTCAGGATTCCAGGCAATTCCAGGTAGGTGACGTCGGGCAAAGTGACTTCCCAGCTGGAGCGTAAGCCCCTGTGCCATCCACCTGACCACCTCTGAGCAGAACATTGTCCTGACTGTGAAGTCTTCTCATTTTCCCTCCTTTGTAAATAAAATGGAAAATGTACCGGGCCTCCCGTGGTGGATTGACAACTGGTGGTCAGTTTGTAAGACCCAGCTGAACTGAACCAGCATGGTGCTGGGTGTGGGTGGCCCAGCTGAGGCTGGTTGCTGGCAGCATAAGAGGCAGAACTAGACAGGAAGAAGTTTAGAAGCTTTAAGGAGTGTAGCAAACCTCAGCTGGTCTCTCATTGTACCCTGGAGAGAAGAGGCAGTGGGTATGAGAAAAATAAAGAGAAGAGACCATAGCCAGGGTCAGGTGGAGTCACCTCTTGCCTGATGAGCAGGAGGACTGACTTCAACAGTAGGGGCGTTTATTTTATACACTTGCAAAGTTAGTATCATGGACGGGTATTGTTGCCTAGCGACTAACAACTGTAACAACTGTAACGGTCCAGCAGGACGCCTTTTTCAATACTGAGGTGGCTTCACTGCTTGACCAATAACCAGCTCCAGTGGCTCCCAACCAAGGAGCTGTTAGAAGCTGTTAGGGAGCTGCTGGTTCTCTTGGAGGAGCTTGCCATGCTGACTTTCCTGATACGAACTGCCCTGTTCCCATTGTCGAAGGAGCTCAGGACCTTGTTACCACTGAAAATGGCTACAGTTCACCTTAGGGGAGCTTTGGTCCTTACTTTGAGCATTGCTTCCTGGCTTTGGAGGGGAAGATGGTCAGTCTCGAGAACTTTGTCATGCAGATTTTCCTGATGTGGACACAGCTGTTCTCATCTTCAGAGGAGCTAGGGACCTCACTGTCACTGAGGATGGCTGTGGTTCTTTTTGTGTGAGCTCTGTTTCTTACTTTGAGTGTTGCTTCCTGGCTCCAGTGCAGATCCCTCAGCCTGCTAGCACAGATCCTTCATCCCGCTGGCACAGACTTTCCAGCTTCCACCACTGACCTTTGGGCCTTCCCAGCCCAGAATCATGAAACAGGCCTGCCATTGTCGGGGGTTCTAGGCCTCCAGCTGGGCTGGTGGGGGGCATTGTTATGGGCTGTAGGTCTTCAGCTAGATTAATGCAAGACATTACCATAGGATCCAGGCCCTCAGCTGGATTCTTTGGTCTTTAGTGTGTGAGCAGATTTCCTGCACTCTTTTTGTACGTGACTCTTTGCATGACTACTATAAAGTAATTCTGTAAATTGTGTGTCTTATGTTGTTCCTCTTGCAATACCCCAAACGACAACCCCCCCACACACTTTTTTTAGTTTATCCTAATTCTTTGGCGTAGAGCAAGAATGCTGGGATTCAGAATGCGGACCACATATGTTCGGAATTCTCAAAGGAAGAATCAGGCAACATTTGGCAGAACCAATCCTTTTCAGTTCCTGATATGTGAAGGCCAACGGGAAGAGGCGGGAGACAGCCCTAGTCTGCGGACGGGGGGCGCGTAGCTCGGTGGTAGAATGCTTGCCTACATGTGCAGGGCCTTGGTTCACTTCCCAGCACTGCCTAACTATGCATGCACGCACGCACACATGCACACACGCATACTGGTCCAGGTGGTCAAATAATCTACAAATGCTAGGACAGCACAGAAAGCTCTGGGATCAGTTCCTGATATGATACTGACATGAGGGTCACAGATAAGAGCCTACAGGGCAGTGGTGGTGAACCTATGGCTCGCATGCCCCAGAGGGCTGTTTGTGTCGCTGAAAGCTCTGTAAGGTTGGCCATCGCTGCTTAGGGGTTGAAGGAGAGGAGATGACATTTCACTTGGAAGCATTCAGGCAAAACTTGAAGGATGTAGAATCTGAGATGAGCCCTGGGCGATGAGATCGGCCCTGGCGCTATGTTTCAGGTGAGCAGAGCGGAGGCGCAGGAGAAACAGCAGATGTGTGGAAGGCAGCTTGCAGCAGCAGCGGGTGCTTGCAGAGCAGGAGTGGGCGTGCTGGGAGCTTGAAGGGATAGGAAGGACTAAAGGGGGGTCCTGGGGTGCTGCTGAGAGAGCCGTCTGCAGGGTCCCCGACGTGAGGATGCAAAGGCACTGTCCAGGCAATCACAAGTGTCACAATCACCTGCTGAATAGAGGTGGCCAGGGAGGATCTAAGTCAGTAGACTACTAGTGGAGGAGGTCAGGAGCCTGGAGCGCAGTTCACTTAGGTGAAGAGCAAAGTATAAGAATTTGGCTGCCTGGAATCATTTTATATGGGAAGTTATAATAGAAAATGGGAGATGGTAGAGAGGCTCCAGGGCCCTGTAGGAAATGCAGCAGGCGATGGGGAGCCATGGTCTATTTCTAAAGTGGGTGAGAGATATGCTAAGAGTTTTTCCTTTTACTTATTTATCTACATGTTTATTTTGTGTTGCTGGTGATTGGAAACAGAGCCTTTGCACAGAGCTAAGTCACCAACCCTTTTGTTTTGTTTTAAAAATTTTTTCTAAATTTTAACACAGGGTCTTCCTAAGTCACTAAAATTGCCCAGGCTGGGCTCTAATCGGTGATCCTCCTGCCTCAGCTTCACCAGAGTTCTGGGATTACAGGCGTGTGCCACCATGTTCAGGGAATTTTTCCTTTTAGGAAAATGAGTGTTGCAAGATTCTGGCAAGATCATTTAGGAAGGGAAAATATTGGTGAAGATTTTTACAGTTTACTAAAAAGAAATGCTAAAGTTCTCTGCTGGGGTGGCATGGGAGTTAAAAAGAGAGGATGCCTTCCAAAAGGTTGCAGAGCAAGATTTTGCATAATTTGGCCAGAAATTTGAATGTGGAGGGAGAGAATAAAAACAATGAGAGCTATCTTGAAGGTTCCAACTTGACAATGTGGCGGGGGGGTGGTTAGCTCAGTGGCACAGCGCCTGCCTGGCAAGCACCAGGTCCTGAGTTTGATTCCCAGTACCCAAAAAAAAAAAAAAAAAAACTTGGCAACTGCTAGTTCTTTCATAGAAACAGGAGGCAAGCCAGAGGAATGACCCTTCTCCCTCAGCGGGGGGTTCTGGAGAAGTGAAGCATGGTGATACCTACTTTCTTTTCTCTCTCTTTTTTCCTGTTTTTGATACTGGGGTTTGAACCGAGGGGTGTCACATTGAGCTACATCTCCAGACCATTTTTATTTTTTATTTTAAGACAGGGTCTCCCTGAATTGCCCAGGTTGAACTCAAAACTTGTGGTACTCCTGCCTCAGCCTCCCAGACTGCTAGGATTACAGGCATGTGCACAGCATATACTACCATGCCTGATTCTCTGGTTTTTTCCCCTACAATATGTAAACTTAAACTTCTGTAGCCTCCTCCCCCATTTCACATTTTTCTACAACTCTTAATCTTGCAAAGAATATTATGATGAATGCGTATTTTTTATTCCTGAGTATTTTAGTAGAATCCTTTCTGTATTACATCACAACTTTTTTTGTGTGTGTGTGTCTTTTTGAGACATGGTCTCGCTATGCAGTTCAGGCTGGCCTTGAGCTCACTTTGTAGCCCAGGATGGTTTCAAACTCACAATGGTCCTCCTGCCTCAGCCTCCCGAGTGCTGGGATTATAGGTGCACGCCACCACGCCTGGCCCAATATCACAACTTTTCATATAGCGTAAACAACAAGGAAACGGAAAATTCACCAAACATGCCTGAAGGCCCAGCTGTTACAGAGATGAGGGACCAATTGGGAAAATCAGCCAAAACTCTCCTCGTAAAAGCTGCTCCAAGCAATAGACAAGCAATATTTGGAACATTTCTGATAGCTTAAGGTAGGTACAGTATGTAGTATAAAAAGGAAAATGGGAAAAATAGTTTGAAAATGGAAATAAGCTTGAAAATTAAAAACAATTACAATTTTAAAGTCCACTTAAGCCAGGCATGGTGGCTCATGCCTGTAATTCCAGGACCTGGGAGGCTGAGGCAGGAGGATTGCTATGAGTTCAAGGCAGCCTGAGCTACAAAGTGAGTTCAAGACTAGCCTGAACTGCATAATGCAACCCTGTCCCCAAAAGACCAAAAAAAAAAAAAAAATGTACACTTAATACACTGAGCAGCCAGTTTAAACTCTACAAAATGCCAAGTCAGTGAATTGGAGGCAAAGTGTGAGTTGCTTCAAACTTCATAGAAAATAATACAGAGGGAAAAGGTAAACATGCGGAAGGTATGAGACCCAGAGGGTGCGAAAAGCATTCCAGAGGAGAGGAAAAAGGACGGCTCCAGCCAACATTTACTGGGTAGTAAGTGGTGGGCTTTGGGCTAAGTAATCCTAGTCAGGGTGGTGCTATCACCATTCACAACTCACAGGTAAGGAGACTGAGGCTTAGAGAACTTAGCTGTTTTACTGTCTAAGGCGGAAGCTGAGATTCAAACTGTTTTCCAGTGAAGTAAGTACGGTCTTTGCGAAGCAAGCTCTCAGCCTGTGGTGAAGGCAGTCATCCCCAGAGAACCCGCTTTCCCACCAGCTCTCAGGTCAGAGTCACTCATCGCCTCTGCTGCTCCCACAGGCACCGACGAAGACGCCATCATCAGAGTCCTGGCCTACCGCAACACAGCCCAGCGCCAGGAGATCAGGACGGCCTACAAGACAACCATCGGCAGGGTAGGCAGGGGCTCCTGCTCTGTGTGGGTGACGGGGACTTCTCAGGCAACACAGAAGCAGGGCCTCTCCAACAAGATGTCTGAAGGAATCCTGTGTTTTAAAAGATGAATCCTTTGTCTTGTTTTTGTGTGTTTGTTTTAATGTATTTACCTTCATTTAAAAGAAACAGAGTCAAGCGTGGTGGCACAGGCCTGTAATCCCAGCACTCTGGAGGCTAAGGTAGGAGGGTTGTTGCAGAGTTCAAATCCATTCTGGGCTACAAAGAGCACAAGGCCAGCCTTAACTGCACAGCAAGACCCTGTCTCAAAAAGACAAAAAGAAAGAAACTGTTGACAAAGATTAACAGGATATAATCTTGAATTAGTGGGAAGGGCCAGGGATATAGTTCAGCTGTATAAGCCTGCCTGGCAAGCGCAAGGTCCTCGGTTTGATTCCTGCTACAAAAAAATAAAAATAAAAAATAAAGAGTTAGTGGGGAAAAAAGAATCAAAACTACTGAAACAGGTTTTTTTTCCTGACTGAATAGACCCTCTTAGATGTTTCTTACTTTTCTAAACACATGGTAATATAATGGAAAATACTCAATCACGTCTGTTTTTTCCTGACTATACAAATATTAAAATAGCAATTAAAGGCCAGGCATGGTGGCCCATGCCTATAATCCCAGCACTCAGGAGGCTGAGGCAGGAGGTTCACTGAGTTGAGGCCAGCCCGCACTACATAGTGAGTTCAAGGCCAGTTTAACTACATAGTGAGACCCTATCTCAAAAACACAAACAAACAAAAAAGCTACAGCCAATTAAAAAACGAATATTTTTCTGTAAATGTTTCTCACAGATACAATTTCAGTATTCTCATCTAATAGTGGTGTAGTGTATTGAGTTTTTTTTTTTTCCGTTCATAAGCAACCTGCCCGATGGGAGCTAATAGTCTGTAGATTCAAAGTGCAAATACAAAGTTCAGGAATGAAGCAACTGATGCTTCTAAGACACAGAACAGACAAAGTTCTAAGTCAGTTCATGCTTGGGAAAGCTTTGCTGAGCAGATGACCACAGAGCTAGAACATCTGATAATTTTGCTGGCAATGTCAACAGGACTCCCAAAGTTTGTTGATTCAAGTTGAACTCTCATCCGAGGCTTTGTATGTGGCTTTTCCAGTTTCACCAATGACACAAACATAATTCAGATCCCTCAATTACTCATTATAGTCAACAACAAACGTCTGGAATTTCAAATCCAACAAAATCTGGCCTAAAATCCAACACCTCAAGGGGTCCTTTTCACCAGCAAGCTTGTGCTCTGGGCCATCTTTGTGTTGTATGGCTTGTGTTTGCATTGTTTGGCCAGTGACCCTTATATTCTCAACAATCAGGACATTCTTTCCAGTTAAAGTTGAGAACTTGAGAGCTGGGGATAAAACAGTGGCACAAGCGCCTGCCTGGCAAGTGCAAGGTCCTGAGTTCGATTCCCGGTACCAAAAAAAAAAGCGAGAACTTGCCTCCACCCATTACTTTTATGTCCCCTGTTGACTGGTCATCACAGTAGCTCGTGAGTCTGGTAAAATCTGTAGCCATAGGAATGGATTTATCATAGTTTCTAGTCAGTGCATTAATGGAGTTCAGCAGGTCGGCAAAGAATTTATAGCCCTCCTGGAGAACACAGAGGGCTGCAGTGCAGTGGTTTCCTGCCTCCTCATTACATCTCAGGCAAGCCTTTCAGTATTCTCCATATTCAGTCTGTGAGGGATAAATACCTTTTCCAAGTCCTCGGCAAAATGATTAGTAGACATAGTAAATCCAGGTCATGGCCTGGTTCATCTCCCTAATCACAACTCTGGGCAGAGAGCCGCCATAATGAAGCCAGCTGGTGCGTGGTTTGGTGGCCATAGGAGAAGGAAGCAGGTGGAGGGGCAGGGAGCAGGTGGGGCCCTTGGGCTTGTTTACAAACATTCCTGGAAACAACCGAACCGTTAACCTGGGGAGAGGATGGGGTAGGAGGATGAAGAGAGGTTGGATGGGAGGAAAAACTTGCCATGTTCTCCGGCACACAAAGGTAAGTACAGTTGACAGCAATTAAGTATTTCAGAAAAGCTACTAAATAAGCTTTTGAATGTTCCCAACACAAAGAAATGGTTGACGGCTGCCATGATGTATATATCAGTTATCCTGATGTGATTACTGTACATTGTACACAGATATTGAAAAGTCACGCTATATATTTCCTCCTGGCCTTGAACTCACCATGTACCCCAAGCTGACTTCATATTCATGGAAATCCTCTTGCCTCAGCCGCCCAAGTGCTGAGAATGCCAGTATATGGTGTGTCACCATACCTGGGAAAAATGAAAACCTTCCTTAATGAATTTTTAAAAATCATGTTGATACTCTCCATTATACCAGTCCAGAAATGCTTCAAGTAGCTGCTGAGTCATAGACTCAAGGTCAAGCTTGGTTCCTTCCCTTATTTATTTGTTTGTTTGTTTATTTATTTGTTTGTCCTTTTGAGACAGGGCCTCCCTATGCAGTTTAAGCTGGCCTTGAACTCACTTTGTAACCCAGGCTGGCCTTGAACTTGTGACGATCCTCCTGCCTCAGCCTCCTGAGTCCTGGGATTATGGGCATGTGCCACCTGATGCCTGGCTGAGGGTCTCGATTATACGTGGGCTCAACTGTTGCCCTTCTGAGTGTCAGCCAAGGCTGGGTTTATGCCTCTCTGGCACTGTGATGAACACTCCTCAAACTGACTCAAATATTTAAATCCAGTTTGTTTCAAAGAGGCTCTCCTAGGATTTGGTGTCTTGATTGTCCACGTAAACATGTTCACAGCATGTGTTTATTCCTGCAGTTCACCTCCTTGAATTCTAGAACCTGGCTTTATGTGTGTTTGTGTATGTACATGCGGGTATCTGGAGTAGCTTATGAAACCAGAAGGTGCTGGTTCACTGTGTTTTCCCCTTTGATTTGAATTGCACTCCTCTCAGGAGCTGTCTAGTCTCCATCCTCAGTGACTCACACACCAGAATTGTTTCATATCACTGTGGGAAAAATCATCAGAACCTTTTCACTGGGACAACCTTATCAACAGGGGTCTGCAGGCCTCAGGTCACAGGGGCTTATGACAACTATCTCTGTCCTTGGGAAATCCCATGGCCAGGCTGGGGCTGATTCTCACAGACAAGCATCACTGCTGGGCAGGAAGTGCTGCTACCCAAACTGTCTGCATGCAAGCTCTGGGCATCCCTGTCTCTGAACAGAGCACCCGTGTCTTCTGGGTATGTTAAACTCTTGTTTGTTCCAGAATTGCGTATTAATGTGTATATGATACATACATGAACACGCTCAGGACCCGAGAGTTAGAGAACTAATTGGGATCGCCACACACACATTGAGCTTAAGAGCTAAGCTGATGGGATGGTAGGTTGCTAAGATGACCCACACCGCTGGAGCTGCTGAGTTCTAATGTATTCCTTCAACCAGTTTTTCATTCAGTGTATGTGGATATGGCATAAAATATGTGTAATAGATTAGTATTAAGTGTGGTTAGCAAGTTTTATGAAAAATCAGAGACCTGGATTTGAATAACAACTCAACTCCTTATTAGTTGATTCATCTTAAGCAGGTTCTTAAACTCTCTGACCTGTTTTAGGAGGAAATGTGAACAAATCCATTTAGGGTTTGGTGTTTTGGCCAAATAATTGCACTTATTTTTAGAAAGTGAACCTTAAGAAATAATTGTAAATGATCACAAACATAGTACTAAATACCTTGAGTCTATAACAGTAGAAAAACAGAATTAAGGGACTGGTTAAAGAAACTATACTGCATCTGTATTTGCAAATCTGTGGCTATTAAAAATGTCATAGGTGAATATTAACTTGGAAATACAGTCAGGATATATTGTTACCTAAGAAATGCATTGAAGTTTGTGTTTACCAACGTTTTATTCTCAGCTTCTTTATAGTTTTAAATTATTGAGGACATTTTAGTTTTTGAAATTTTATCTATTGATATCTACAATATTAAAAATGGAAAAGGAGATGAGTTCGATTCCCAGTTTAAGATACATAATTAACTTCCTTTTTTTTTTTTTTTTTTTTTTGTCTTTTTGGGACAGAGTCTTGCTATGCAGTTCAGGCTGGACTTGAGCTCACTTTGTAGCCCAGACAGGTCTCAAACTCACAACAATCCTGCCTCAGCCTCACGAGTGCTGGGATTATAGGTGTGTGCCACCATGCCCAGCTGTAATTAACTTCTTAAAAAGTAAATATATTAGATATATGTTCCAAAATAAAATTTAATGAGAAGGCTGGCTTTGCTTCACATTTTGTGATCTCGTGATGACAGCTTGGAGACTTTCTAGCACCTGTAATTTAAAAATTGTTTCCCAAAAAGTTAGGGAATCTCAGACGTGGTGGTGCATGCCTGTACTCCCAGCACTCAGGAGGCTCAAAAAGACAAAAGTCTCTGTAAAGTACAGCTTAACGACAGACAGCTAGATTCTCGTATCTCCATCTGCATTTAATTTGTTGTAATATATGATTTTGTTTTGAGATACATGAAGAAAATCTGGTCTTGCACAAAGATGTAGTTAGAAAAGTGGGGAGTGTTTTAATGAATAGCTTTTTGGCCTAGTTACAAATATGCACAAATACACTGAGTAACTTTAGAAAACTCCACTGTACACTTGACAAAAGTAAAAACAGCTAGTAATGTCTTAGTGTTACTGTGAAGACAGCCAGACCTCAGTCGCCTATGGCCTGGAGGGTCCTGCAGACCCTGGACCGTACTTGGAGAGCAGCTCATTTAAGTTTTTGTAGATGCTTAAGCAGGGCTGCTTTCTTTTGATGCAGGAGCTGATAGATGACTTGAAGTCCGAACTGAGTGGCAACTTCGAGCAGGTGATCATAGGGATGATGACACCCACTGTGCTATATGATGTGCAGGAGCTGAGAAGGGCCATGAAGGTATGTGTTCCTCCCCTCTGCCTGCATAGTGCTCAGCACAAACACTGAGGATCTGCCTCAAAGCCCTTCCGAGCATGGGAAGCAAAGTTATTCCTTATAAGTTTTTATTTTTTTATTTTTTGAAACAGGGTCTCACTGTGCAGTTCAGGCTGGCCTTAAACTCACTTTGTAGCACAGGCTGACCTCAAACTCATGACAATCCTCCTGCCTCAGCCTCCTGAGTGCTGGGATAACTAACAGGTGTGTGCCACCATGCCCGGCATTATTCCTTATAATGTACAGGAAAAACATTTTCCACTTGTGATCTCATGATGACAACTTGGAGACTTTCTAGCACATGTAATTTAAAAATTGTTTCCCAAACAGTTACGGAATCACTGGATGTGGTGGTGCATGCCTGTACTCCCAGCACTCGGGAGGCTGAGGCAGGAGGATCATTGTGAGTTTGAGGCCAGCTTGGGCTACAAAGTGAGCTCAAGGCCAGTCTGAACTGCATGGTGAGACGCTATCTCAAA
The DNA here is from genome assembly GCA_004027595.1 of Dinomys branickii. NCBI lineage: Eukaryota > Metazoa > Chordata > Mammalia > Rodentia > Dinomyidae > Dinomys > Dinomys branickii. The sequence goes on along the minus strand of PVLD010009691.1, from coordinate 62,235 downwards.
CAGACAAACAAACAAAATTAAGGAATCCTTTGCTACTTCCTGTGGCTCAGCGAGCAGTGATCATAGTTGTCTGTATGGAACCAGGGTCTCACACATACGACAAAGCATGGGCTCTGCTGCTGAGCTACACCCAGCAGAAGTGATCATAGTTGTGCCTTTGGTGTGGCTCTGGGAATTTTCTTGTTGTGTTGCTTTTGAGTCTTGGAACTTGATGACTGACCCCATGAGGCCTGGTTAGAACTGGCAGAAGAGTTCCCTACATGTACGGCCCCTGTGCATGCCCAAGCAATCCTCTCAGCACTGACTGGGTCAGCTGATTTTCAAAGACTCGAGCATGACACAAAAATGCACGTACCCTCCTCAGCCATGTTAATAATGGCTTGGCCTTGTAGAAGGCTCCTGGCTAGGCTCTGAGGAAGCCAAGAGGCAAAAAGTCTTTGCCAGAAGATTCTGCCCTTTGTATGAAGAAAACAGAGGAGGGCACAGAAAGATTAAGCCCCCAAAGCACAGAAACTATTCTGAACTGGCACTGTAACCAGCACAGGTTAAACGGGCTCTAAGGATTTGCTATGACTAATAATGTATATGGTGAACACCAGGTTTTGAGGAAGATAATTAAAAGTTAACACATCCCATTGCTGGGACCCTGTGGGCTGTCTTTGTGCCCTGCAGGTTTGTAGCTGTTTTCCTTCTATGTCCAGGACTCAACTTGTAAAACTTTTTTTAACTGATACCTAAAAACAAAAATGTACACCAGCTCAGTACACTGGCTCACACGCCCTGTCCTCTGGCTTCCTACTCAGGGAGCTGGCACAGATGAAGGCTGCCTGATCGAGATCCTGGCCTCCCGGTCCCCCGAGGAGCTCCAGCGCATCAAGCAGACCTACCAGCATCGTACGTAGCGTGCGCAGCGGCCCGGCTGGGGCTCTGCTGTGACGTGAGGGCAAGATTAACGGTGGCTGGTTATCCACTGGTTCCGAGGCACGCTGACCACGAGGGGTCTGTAAGCACCCAGGTCTTGTTGAGGCGGATCTGTCTGGGCAGATGTCTGTGTGTCAGCTTCGGTAGACTTATGACGGGGAAGACACCACTCTGCCTAGGCTGCCCGGTGCACTGCTCTGTCAGTCTCCAAGCAGGAAAGTTCTTCCTTATAACCAACCAAAGAACCAAAGGCGCTTGTTGAACACGCTGGCATCAACCACTGATTCTTAGCATCTCAGGGGAGGCCCTGGGGGGGCTGTCTGGCCCAATTTTTGACCTCCAGAATGGCCTATGTATCCTCCGGCCTTCTCAGAGTGATAGTCATCAATCCCCCCTTAAAATCCTCCAGAGGTTGATATGTATGAAGAAGCTTTTAAAAATTTTTTTGCCTTTTACCCTAAAAATAGAACAAAAAATGTACAAATGTTTAGATCTGTGGTGTTTACTTGGCATTGTTTATATTAGCTAACAACATCCAGTGGTATTAGGCTGGCTAAACAATATGTGGTATAGTGAGTTACCCAGTAAGACTTACATTGCAAAAAGTTATTGTTATATAGGGTGGTATACAGGTAAGTGAAAAGAACAGGTCACAAATAGTAGACTAAGATTCCCCCCCTTTTTTTTTTTGAGACAGGGTCTTGCTATGCAGTTCAGGCTGGCCTTGAGCTCACTTTGTAACTCAGGCTGGTCTCAAACTTGCCACAGTCCTCCTGCCTCCACCTCCAAAGCGCTGGGATTACAGGCGTGCGCCACCACGCCTGGTTTAAGATCCCTTTTTTAAAAAAGAAAAAAACAGTAGAGAAAAGTGAAGAAAGAGATTCATAAAAATGTTACCAGTGATCTCCGTAGTGAGTATTTCTGAGGGATTAGATCACAGCAGAATTTCCTCCCCTCCCTCTACTTCTTTTTCCCCTAAGTGTTCTCCAGTCGACATGTTTTACTTTTGTAGAAAGAAAACAATACAGTCTGAGACCTTGGGGCCGGGGAGATAGCTCAGTGGCATAAGCACCTGCCTGGCAAGTGCAAGGCCCTGAGTTTGATTTCCCGGTACCAAGAAAAAAACCATCTAAGACCTTGGTTGGTGTTCAGGATGGGAGATTCCAGCCCTTAGTGGTTTGGATTTAGTGCCTATCCCCACTCCTGGGCCGTTCAGGTTTCTTTGAGGTCTTTGAGGCTGGAGCTCCTCACAAGACCCTCACACACACTTGTCACTGAGAAGTGCTGCCATCGCTGTGCCCTTCCCTGACACCTCAGTGGCCATTTGGCCACTTCAGAGCGGAGCCCGGCCTGTGGGAACCAGAGGGAAGGGTTGGGCCCTGTCCTCTCAGGCTCACGTCTTCAGAGACAGGCATCTCCTGTGCCCACTATCATGACAAGATAAACTCTCTTGAGTTTAGTTTTTGAAAAACTATGTGCAGGGGAAAGTCTCGTGGTGACCTGCTACAGCAAACGCACGGGTCATGGAGTGACAGACATGCTGGAGGGTGGTGGGGAGGTGGGCAGGACTCTGTATTCTGAAGTAACTAGTTCCACTTTCTTGCTAGAATACGGACGGAGCCTTGAAGATGACATTTGCTCTGACACTTCATTCATGTTCCAGAGAGTTCTGGTGTCTCTGTCAGCCGTGAGTTGCCGCCTCTGTCCCTGCTGCTGATGGGGGATGGGTTTATTGAGATGCTCACTGCGCATCCCCTGTATCAGCCTCTCTTACCTCTTCAGCCCCCCATTTAGGATATTCCCTTAGAGGTGATCGTGGGTGGCTCTGTCCTTTTACCTTATTTCCTCCTCAGAGTCCTGTGCCAATTTGTTCAGCACTCATGAGTCCCTAATACATGCCTACTGCCCCTGTCCCAGCATGCACTGGGAGCTATGGAGATGACTCCCAAGCATTTCCTGTGCCTTGATCCTTTACACTGTCATAGGGGAACGTATCAGGTACACAGACTGCTTAAGACATGGAAAGATGACGTGCCCGAAGACAGCACATAGCAAAAGGAAGGTTTGAGCAGACTTTGGCTGCAGAAACCAAGAAAAAGCTTCCTGGCAGAGATGCTAGTTCGGAGAGTACTGGGAGAACCGTAGAACTCTAAGGAGGCGAGGTGTGGGCGGGCACATTCCAGGCAGGAAGCGCAGCAGGAACAAGGCGTGGAGGCGGGAAACAGGGTGTGTCTGGGGAACACTTGGCTGCACAGGCAGAATGGTGACTTTGAAGCCAGCTGGAAGCGTGGGCTGGATTCTGTGTTGCAGTAGGGTTTATGCTTTAACTGGAGAGCAGTAGGGAGCCCCCAAAGGTTTCTGCAGGCGATGATGATGGTGAGTTAGAACTGTGTTTTGGTAAGAGGACTGTGGTAGTGATGTGTGTGGACAGCGGCGAGGAGCTGGGGACTGGGAGACCAGGGAGGAGCTACCCCAGGGTTCCAGACGAGAATTTAAGCAGGACTGGGTGAGGGTGCGAGGAGGACTCATAGAAAATAGAAGACAGTGTTCAAGACGCTCCACGCAACCCCCCTTTATCCCTGCCCTCCCTCCTGGGCTGAGGCCTGCTTCTCAGTGCTTTCTAGGTGATTCTTTGTGGCGAATCTGCCATCACCTTTGCTCATAAACTGGACTTGAACTCCTTTCTGTCCAAGCCAGCTCTTCCTCCTGCCCCACCTGTGTCTGTTATTATGCTTGCCGTTCTGCCCAGGTCCAGAACAGAATCCTGGAGATCGCCTCCAACCTCCACCTCGTCCTATCTCTGACATTCACTGGAATGATGCTTGCCTCTCTTTATTTCCTTCCCTTTTTAAAAAAGTTTTTAAATTTTTTTGTCTCTTTGAGACAGGGTCTTGCTATGCAGCTCAGGCCGGCCTTGAGCCAAGGCTGGTCTCGAACTCTGAATAACCCTCCTGCCTTAGCCTCCCCAACACTGGGATTACAGGCGTGCGCCACCACGCCCGGCTTCCTTCCCATTTTGCCTTCCCTCCCGTAGGGCTCCCATGAGGAGCCATGCCTGAGCCACATAACACTGAGGTCATACACAGTAAAAATAACAAGCCCGAGGACAGCAGCCTGTCCTGTCTCTCTCTAGTATTCCTCTGGGGCATGGGTTTCTCCGGCCCCTTCCTGGCGGAAGCTGAGCAGTGTAGGTTGGAAAGTGGGGATGGGGACGGGGCAGTGACTCTCCCCTTCTGATGGCAGAGACACAGGGACAGTGACAGCTGGGGCTCCGCTGGCGGTGTCCTCCAGGCACAGCTCAGAGCCAGTAGCAATGTGGGTGGCCCAGAGGGCTATTGTCCTGCTTCCCTAAGGCCCAAGGTCGCACCCCGTGGCATTCTGTCTCATTACTGTGTCCTTGGGTGCCCAGGCCTTCTGTCCTAATGGCGCCCCCAAGTCTTCATGGGCACTCTTTTATCTCTTGGTGTGTTTTTCTCGCCCTCAGGGTGGCAGGGATCAAGGGAATTACCTGGACGACGGTCTCGTGAAACAGGATGCGCAGGTTGGTAGAGCTGCAGCACCTTCCGTTTTCTTCTCCATGCGAGGCGGCCAGCCTTTGCCAGCGGGCAGCCTTCCTTCCCTGCCTCAGAGTGTCTCTGCAGACTGCGCGTCACATAGAGAAGTCTCCACAGACAACCTCAATAGCAGCTGTCTTGTTGGGGCAGCACTAAACATCACCGTGTCTGTGCTTCTGGGCCTCAAAGTTGCTGATACTGGGATAATTACGTGGTGAGGTCGGGGAACCACTGATTGGCTTCTGAAGTAGGGAGCTGCCTTTGCTCTGTTTGCTATGCATTATTTTCTTCCCCACAGGGAATGTTCAGTAAGAGCCTATAGGGGTAAAATTACTATTAAACTCCAACAGATTATTGCTTCCCTGGTGCCCACCTACAGATGTTTTTCCTGCACCAATCTTGGTAACCATGTAACACTAATAGGTCATAGGCTACATGTGCTGGTATATGCCTGTAATCCCAGCTACTTGGGAGGCTGAGGCAGGCAGATCACAAATTTGAGACCAGCCTGGCAACTTGGCAAGACTGTCTCAAAATAAAACAAAAGTTCTTGGGTATATAGCTCAGTGGTAGGGCACCCCTGGATTTGATCTCCAGTACTGCCATAAAGTAAAATATAATAATAAAATAATAGCTTGTAAAAGTGGGTACCAAATACTGTCCTAAGGTTTTACATTCAGCACCTGATTGGATTCTTATAATAACTCCAAGTTAAGTACTACTATACTCATTTTACAGAGAAGGAACTTGAGGCTCAGAGAAAAGTTCCCTGTCAAGTTCAGACACAGTAAATGGGAAATCTGAGATTTATATTTGCATTCTGAACCAATATACAGCTGTAGTGAGGGGCTAGTTCCACTCAATGTGTGGCTTATGAACCACTGCTGTTTATGCAGAAAGTCAGCTGTGGCTTCCATTGGAAGGAAGTGGGTATGTATGTGGCTTAGGCATCAGGATTTTAAGGGAAGCACCCCAAAAGCACGCATTCTTATCAAACCAGGGGAAGCTGTGTGACTGTTTATACCCCAGCCTCAGAAATCACAGGATCTCTTCTGGCTTTTTTTTTTTGAGACAAGATCTTGCTCCATTTTGGGCTGGTCTCAGATTTGTGGCTCAGATGAGCCTCCCTAAACCAGGCGTGGTAGCACACGGCCGTAATCCCAGCACTTGGGAGGCGGAGGCAGGAGGATTGTTCTGAGTTTGAGACCAGCCTGGGCTACAAAGTGAGCTCAAGGCCATCCTGAACTGCATAGCGAGTCCCCGTCTCAAACAGACGAGAAACAACCCAGATGAGCCTCCCTAGTAGGTGGGACTCCAGGTGTGCCGCTGGTCCCAGGCATGCTTTATATTTTCAGTAAACAGAACTAGTCCGATGGAGAGATGACAGGTAGGTGATGATAGACAGACAGACAGATGATAGATGACAGAGGCCCCTTAACTTACAGTCAGATTATGTCCCAATAATGCCCTTGCGAGCTGAAAGCCTTGTAAGTTGAAAATACACTTATTACACCCAAACCTACTAAACATCCTGGCCAGCAACATGGCACACTATAGTGTGTACGTTTTTATATCCTCGTGGTTTGGGACCTGACCCAAAGCAGTGTCTTCCGAGTGCTTCCCCCACTGCAGTAAACCATCACACTGCACGTAGAACCTGGGAAAAGATCAAAATTCAGAATTTGAGCATGGTTCCTGCTAGCCATATATCATTTTCTCACCGCTGTAAAGCTGAAAACTCATAAGGTCACCCCAGGTAAGTCAGGAGGCCTCTGTTACATGTGCATGTTCGTGTTTTCCTTTCCAGCCAGCCAAATAAAACTCAGCCAGTCACTCTCTGGAGTTCACAGGAAATATTCGCTTAGATTCTGGCACATCCTCTCTGAGGTTTGAAACTTGCTCTTTGGTTCGCTTCAGGACCTGTATGACGCTGGAGAGAAGAGATGGGGGACAGACGAGGTGAAATTCCTAACCATCCTCTGTTCCCGGAACCGAAACCACCTGTTGCACGGTAGGCACTCACCTTGCTTCCCAAAGAAACTGTTTCCAAGATAGTGAAAGGTATATGGCCCTTCCTCAATTTCCCTCTTTTCTTGGTGCAGAAAACTGGCTATACTGAACTACCTTCGATTCTTACCTTGGAATCTAGGAATCCACTAATGTGAATAAGGGATAATTTCTGAAAACTTAATTATGAATAACAACAATATATTCACAAGGTTTGACAGGAAACCTACCCTCAGAGTTGGTCCTTTTTCTAAAGCAACCCTAATACTTCCGTTTTCAATTAGTTATAAGTTTTAAAAAGTCTTCAGTATATCAGGAAAGAATCAAATAGAAATGTTAGTTCATATTTATTCCTCTTTGGCATCCAAACTGTGAAGCTAACAGAAGTGATTTCTTTAGGGGTTAGGTTGCATTAGATGAACAGTGGATAATTTCAGATTTTATTTCCCATGTGTGGTGTTTCTAGTCTGTTTCTGATCATTCTAAACTTTGTAATGTGCTTTTAACTTCTTTGAGGGAAGAGATACTACGATGGTAGAATATTTGTTTCAGGCTTATAGTCTCCTTGTACACAGCAATCGAGATTTAATAGGATATTTCAGCTTTTATACCGCTCTTTAGATCTTTATGTACATGACAATTTTATAAACCCACCATTCCCTTGTTGTACACACATAGATTTACAAAGCTTGGGGGAAATTTGAGAATGAGTTTGCCAGATTGCAAACATAAAGAAATTGAAACATACTAGTCGTTTTAAAGTTGTAATTATTTCAGCTATTCCATAGGGACAAAAAAAATCGATTACTTATATTAATAAGCATCACGTGCTACCATCAGACATGCCAGCTCGGGGCCTGCTCTGCCTTCCCTTGGCCGATGCCAGAGAACACAAACCTCCCCCTAGTGGTACATTCTCAGAACTGCAGTCTCAAGTTCATTTAGTACATTTGTAAGAATGTTTGCTTCTCAGACACACGTCAATAGAATAGTTAGGCAATTTATAGAATATCTGCCTGTGAGCCACTGAGAGAAAATGTCTTAAACACTATTTGGATAAAGAAAACTTTGTGATATTCTTACAACCAACAATAATAGTGAAGATTCTCGTTTACTGTTTTGTTAATAGTTTCCCAACTTATAGACGTGGTGTTAGGCCTACCATCAACGTTGTTCCTTGCCGTGTCCCAGTGGAGTGGTAACTATTTCCCCCAACTGAAGTGGAGGAAACAGGCTTAGAGAGTGTGTCGATTTGATTCCAAGTGATATACACCGACTCCTACTCAGGTCAGAAAAGAGGAAGTAATACGGAATTGGAAAAGAAAGAAAATGAAAAACACTGGTGGCTCATAAAATTGAAGGGACATTTCAGTGACTTGAAGAATAACAGAAATCAAAGCAGCTTGGGGCATCTCCCTAGAAGTGACTCATGGCTCTTTTTGTTTTTTGAGACAGGGTCTTGCTATGCAGTTCAGGCTGAACTTGAGCTCACTATGTAGCCCAGGCTGGTCTCAAACTCATAGCAGTCCTCCTGCCTCAGCCTCCCGGGTGCTGGGATTACAGGTGTGCGTCACCATACCGGCTTCCAGGTGATTCTTATGTTCTTTGAGAGTAAAGGTGACTCCATGGTTTGCACCATCCCCATGATCTGCTCAGTTTAATATTCTGAGGAAGGCAATCCTGACTGGTGAACCGCTCCCTTGTTTGGTAGAGGTTATGATGCATGCTGTTGGATGTGGGTGTTGCTACGTGGACAACTTACGAGAATCACAAGGCAGAATGCCAGAGAAGGAGATGGCAGGAGATAAACAAACAGCTGTCTCCTCTAAGAAGACTCCAGAAGATGAGAGCAAGGGAGAAGAACATTCCGTCACATTAAAAAATACTTGACAAACAAGCAACAGAAATCTAATTATGTTAAAGTCTATTAAAAGATGCAAAGCGGCTGTTATCAAGTGTGACTCATTTATGAAGAGGCTGAATTGCTTTAGTTTGATGAGCCAAAAGGAAGCTGAACGTACAGGTGACTGCTGAGGCCAAAGCTCAAAAAGATGCATTGTGCTCACCAAGGGAAGGTGGAGAAGAGAAAGCAGGTGTCTCCAGAGGATGCCGCCATTTCTTTTTTTTTTTTTTGACAGGGTCTCACTACACAGTTCAGGCTGGCCTTGAGCTCACTTTGTAGCCTAGGATGGTCTTGAACTCACAATGGTCCTCCTGCCTCAGCCTCCCAGGTGCTGGGATTACAGGTGTGCACCACCACGCCTGGCCGATGTCTCCGTTTTATTTGGGAGGAAGCAGCGTCCCACATAAGGGCAGGGGCTGGCCTGGTGTCCTCCAAGAATCTCCGTTCTCTTTCCTCCTTGCTGCAGGTCCGTTCTCAGGTCCATACTCTTCTTCCCTATCTCGGCCGCACTGCTGGCTACTGCGCCCTTGAAATGTGCCAAAGGGCAGAGTAAAGTAGCAACAAGATGCTCACTCTGTCCACGAATTTTAGTTTCATCTATTCTTTGATATTCTTGACAATGCCATTTTAAAATGTTTTGTAGTGTTTGATGAATACAAAAGGATATCAAAGAAGGATATTGAACAGAGTATCAAATCTGAGACATCTGGTAGCTTCGAGGATGCTCTCCTGGCTATAGGTAAGCTGGTGGAAGTGGGGAACAGAGAAGCAAGTATCTGTTGGTTTTCCTCCCTACTAGCAGTCTGCTGTCAAGAGTCTAGAATTCTGACTTCCAGAGAGCAGAGTGGCTTAAATCACTTACGATACGTTGCAGGTTTTTCAGCAGTGGGGGTTTCTCAGATGAGCTCTCACTGTGTTCCCTAGGCGGGTCTCGAACTGCTGGCCTCAGGAGATCCTCCTCACTCAGCCTCCCAAGGCGCGGGAACTTCAGGCACATGCTTCAAGGCCTGGCTAATGTTCTAGAATTCTAAACAAGAAATACTGTACACAAGTCCATTGCTATTGCACCTTAATTTTGTGTCTTCTATGCTTTTAAATCTCATGATAAAGCTAACACTATATATACTGGCTGCTTCTTGCAAGTCTCAATGGTTAGAACTAATAACTATCTCATGGCAGACGTAGTAATCATTGTGAAATTGTATGTCTCCGTTTGCTTTGATGACCTGTACAAATTATTTCTGTAGGAACATGATATATTAAGAATACTTTCCATCTGAGAAAATGCCTACAGCACAGCTTAGGCTCATGAAATACAGTATGGCTGAAATTTCTCTGGCAAAGCAAGCAAGAGACACTTTTGATACTTTGTTTTTTCCTTGATGTTTTGTAGAATGACTGTCACTTTTCTCATAGGTCTGTAACCTTTTTTTTTTTTCTTGACAGTAAAGTGCATGAGGAACAAATCTGCATATTTTGCTGAAAGGCTTTATAAATCTATGAAGGTAAATGGCTTCATTTTCTAGCATCTGAATGTCTTTGGTTTACTGTATCTACCTTCTGAGTTTGCTTATATCCCCGGCCAGATTTCACCTGAAATATCTGATTCGCGTCACCAGTTATTTTACTGAGTGCTGCTAATAATAATACTAATTTTTTATTTCTTGCCATGCTGGGGATTGAACTCAGGGCCTTTGTACTGCGTGAGCTATATTCCAGCCGTTTTCAAATTTTTTAATTTTGAGACAGGGTCTCACTCACTTGCCAAGTTGTCCACCCTGGGCCAGAACTTACGCAACCTTTTGCCTCACTAAGTGATACTTACTAAGTATTTATGGTGTGTGGATCGTGGTTCTTAATGTTTTATATGTATGGGTTAATTTTATCCTTAAAACAGTTCTGTGAGGCAGATACTACTATTTGTGGGGACAGCTACGATTAGCCCCCACTTTACAGATGCAGAGACTGAGGCATAGAGAGGACATACAATTTGCCCAAGGTCCTCAGTGAGGAAATAGTGGCTCAAGTGCAGGCACTGGCCATCCCGAGTCCACCCTCCTACCTGGATTTTACTCTGTAAGCACCCATGCAGGGGAACCATGAGAGGTGTGGGAAGGATCAAAATATAGACCTTGTTCTCAAAGAACGTCTAGCCTGCAGAGAAAATAAGCATGTTTAAGTGCCAATAATAAGACAGAATGTAAGGCAGTAGTTGAGGATCCAAGTATTAGAGGGATACAGAGGAAAGGGTTTTTGTTTTCAATAGTTGTTTCCTGGTTTGGTGGGGGGAAGAATATATAAAAACAACTGGAGGCTGGAGATGTAACAGTGGCAGAGTACATGGTGTGAGGCCCCTTGTTCAATTCCCAGCACCAAAACCAAAACAGAAAGCTGGTACATTTGAGGCAGAGCTTCAGGGAAGCTTTACGTGGAAGGGGGTGAGGCAGGCAAGCTGGACTGTACCAGGCACGTCTCAGGAAGACACAGCAGCGTCCTCTGCTCAGAACGTACGGGGTTAGGAAGGCAAGCCATGCCAGGCCTGGAGTCCTGTGGAGAGGCCTTCTGCGTCTTGGCCTCCTCAGCAGGGCAAGAGCACTTGGAGGAACAGCAGCCGGCCTCATGCAGGGGTTTTGCTTTCTTGCACAGGGCTTGGGCACCGATGACAGCACCCTCATCAGAGTGATGGTTTCCCGAGCAGAGATTGATATGCTGGACATCCGGGCAAACTTCAAGAGGCTCTACGGAAAGTCCCTGTACTCCTTCATCAAGGTGGGTCAAGCAGCTTGCCGCCACCCAGGGGGAAGCGCCAGTGACAACTGGGGCTTGGCGGGGAGCATTTCTGGTCCCCTGTAGCCTGGCATCTATCACTCCTCAAGAGATGGTCCTGTATTTCAGGTATTTCCATTCTCTCTCCTTTGGCAGAGATCTTTACATCAGTGGCAGGTTGTAAGCTGGAAATGTTTGCCTTCCCAAATACAATGATTACTTCATGTTTACTCCAGAGAAATACTACATTCTAATGGATATTTTTAAGAGCAGTTTCCTTCTCTACTACAATGAGGTAGATTAAATACCATAATTTAATGATTAAATATCTGCCTATCATGAGGAAAGAATCAAGTAAATTCAAAATCCTGTGCAGTGCCATCTGACATCTGCTGGAAATAAGGGAAAACATTTTCATTTTCCTGCATTGCTATTTACCTGGTACCAGACATCTAGGAGTCCTCAAGTGGCACAGAAGGATGAGATATGATTCACCCCTCATTAGTGGGATTTTGCTTCCTGAGGAAGCCAGGACAGTCTCGTGAGTGTAAAATTGAAACCAATTTCCTTGGAAGCTGGAGTTGTCTGCATAATAAGCTTTATATCAAGTTTTGATTTGTACATTAAATATTCTGAAAAATAGAGACTACATTGCCTATTCATTCAATAAGAATTGTCAAAAGAAACAGAATAGAAGCATAACATTGGTCAATAGAAAAATGACAAAAGATAAAAATGTAGGTTATAATAATAAAAATAAACCCTGGGGTTAGATAAGAACCCTAAAATCCTACCTCATTCCTATGTATAAGGAATAACTACACCCTGCTGGGTGTGGTGGCAGAGGTTTGGCCTCCTAGCTCTCCAGAGCCAGAGACAGAAAGATCACTATGAGTTCATTGCCAGTCTGAACTACACAGTTGAGACCCTGTCTCAAACCACACCCCCTCAAAAAGGAACTAAAATACAATGACATGTAAAAAGCTTAAGGAAAAAAACAGGAACAAACATTTGACAAACCAAAATAAAACAAAAAGTAGGGATCACACTGTAAGAAAATTTTTAGGAGAAAAAACATTACAGAAGGTGATCACTTTATAAATAAGATAACAATTCACAAGATAAAATTGTTATGAGACTTAGGTGTCAAATCATACTCATCCAAATGTAAATGAGAAACTTGAGGGTTTGAAAGAAGAAAGACACAAAATACTATGGCTGTTAAGAACTTTTAACACATTTTATTCTTTGGCAGATGAATGAGTCAAAGTACAAATAAGGATATATGTAGATTGATTTTAACAGATACTATTAAGTTTTGAACTTTTTTTGTCTTTTTCAGACAGGGTTTTTTTGTCTTTTTCAGACATAGACTATGCAGTTTAGGTGGGCCTTGAGCTCACTTTGTAGCCCAGGCTGGTCTCAGACTCACAATGATCCTCCTGCCTCAGCCTCCCAAGGCTGGGGATTACAGGTGTGCACCACCACGCCTGTCTAAGTTTTGAACTTTATAAAAGATTCTGCCTTTCTTAGTGTCCATGAAGGACTAACAAAAATTGATCTATTGGGTTAAGGGCGTAGCTCAGGACATGCACAAGGCTGTGGGTTCAAGCCTAGTACCGAAAAGAAGAAAAAGATTTATTATTGGACCATAAAAATTTTCCATCTAGAAATGATAGAATCTTAGAAGGCTATCCACAACCCATATCAAAAGGTTTAAGAAAACACATGATCTTTAATCCAGTAAGTCTCATTTTATGAAAATTTATTCAGAATAAATCATGAAGAAAATGCTCAAAAACATAGCTACAATAGGCTTATTGCAGCACCACTTGCCATAGTGAAAAACTGGAAACAACAACGTAACACTCAACAATGGGAAAGGTGAGGGTGTGGTCAAATCAATTATTTTTACCTATGTACAGTGGAATACTCTGTGAACATCGGTGTTGTTGATGAATACTGCTATCTTGGTTACTTTTCTCTCGTTGCTAAGACAAAATACCCAATGCCAAAAATGAAGGAAGGAAAGCTTTATTTAGCTTACAGTTTGTGGAGGTTTCAGTCCATACTTGGCTGGTTCTGAGGCAGAGTGTCACATGGCAGATGGCAAACTATTCATGGCAGCAGTACACAGCAAAAACCAACCAGCCAAAGGGAGGGAGGACTGACTGCAAACAGCCTCCTTTTCTCCCCTACATTGTAAACAGCCTACCCCCACCCAGGTGTCATGAACCTCTCACACAGTCTCCATGCCCTCCTCTTCTACAGGCTCAGGATGTTTACAAAGCACCCCAGCTTCCTCCTGTCTCACTCAGCTAAACCTCTAGATTCTCCAAGTTGACACAATGTATCAACCATAACAACTGCATAGAGGAGGGAAGTACTGAGGATATATTACTAAGTAGAAAAGCAGGGTGCAGGAGCGGGGAATGTAGCTCATGATAGAGCTCTTGTCATACATGCAAGGCCCTGGGAAGGGAGATTTGGCAGTGCGGGGATGGCAGGACACAAAAGAAGACTACGGTCTTGTCACATAGGTATCTGTGCATGTAGAAAAAGGACTGGAAGGACATGCCTACACCAAAAAGTGAACAGTGATATAAGTGGTGGAACCATGGGAGATTCTTTTTTTTTTTAAGAGCAGAATGTATTTATTGAGGGATGAAAAGCTTCTGTCCAAGAGAGACAGAAGCGGGGCCAAAAGGATTGCCCTAGGGGTGATTCTTATGTTGTTCTTTTTTGTCTTAATTTCTATACTGAAAAAGTGTGTTACTTTTGTAATAACCAAAAAGATTGGTATTTTGGGGGGGGTGTCTTTTTGAGACAGGGTCTCGCTATGCAGTTCAGGCTGGCCTTGAGCTCACTTTGTAGTCCAGGCTTGCAGTGATGCTCCTGCCTCAGCCTCCCAAGTGCTGGGATTACAGGCATGTGCCACCACTCCTGGCCAAACAGATTGTTTTAAAGAGCTGAGGAGCCAGGTATGCTGGTGCAAGCCTATAATCCCAGCACTTGGGAGCCTGAGGCAGGAGGATCAGTGGTGAGCTCAAGGCCAGCCTGAACCGCAGTGAGACCCTGTCTCAAAAAGACAATAAATAAATACATACATACATACATACATAATAAAAAGAGCTGAGAAATATTCAGCCAAACTTGAAAAAGTTAAACTAGATGACTCTGAACTGTTTGAACTGAGTATTCCATTTAAAAACTTGCTTACGTCACTGTAACTCTGCTTCCCTTGACCCCAGGGTGACACATCTGGAGACTACCGGAAGGTCCTACTCATTCTCTGTGGAGGAGATGATTAAACGAAAATCTCCGCAGGATAGGAAGATCCTCAACAATGAATTTGTTTTTAAACTTCATTTTTCTACACTGTTATTAGCATTATCTCAGAATGCTTATTTCCAATTACAACACCCACAGTGGCTTTGTAGGGTTAGACTGTATTATCATCATCTATAATTAGTCATTCTGATGCCTTAAAGCTGCACTTGCATTTCAAAGCTGATAAAACCTAAATGGAGATTTAAAATTAGAAATTAAAATGTACTTCTTGTTTTTAACCATCATTTCCCCATTTGTGTCACAGAAACTGAATGTTATAATTTCTTTAGTAAAATACATTTTTAAATGGAAGATTAGAACACTGTTATAAAATACTTTTCTTCCCTAGGCCCACTTTTACAGTGGCTAATAATTACTTTATTTGAAGTTGTGCACATTCACTTAGTAAGAACAGCCTTTCCAGGCCGGGGATACAGCTCAGTGGCACAGCACCTGTTTGACAGGTGCAAGGTCCTGAGTTCAACTCCTGGGACCAAAAAAAAAAAACCAGCCATTCCATTTTCTGTTTGTACATCATCATAGATGGAAAACATCTACAAATCTTGTTTTGGTTGTGTCTAGAGTGTCAGGTGATCTTTACTAAGCTCTTTAACTTTACTAAGTTTGGTGTGGGAGACTGCCTTTATCTCACCATACCAAAATCATCTAAACAGACTAAATTTTTTTAAGTTTGGTTAAACAGATATATTATGTTGTTATCAAACATAAATCCCGAACATTCCAGAATATTATGGTTCCAGGGATATAGCTCAGTGGCACAAGTGCCTGGCAAACGCAAGGTCCTGAGTTTGATTCCCAGTACCCCCCCAAAAAAATCTGAATATTATGGTTAATGTCTTAATGTAGTTTAAAAGTGAATGGGAAAAAAATAAGCTTCAGATGAGGTAATTCTGGTAATAGTATAATGCTCTGAATTTTGCTTGACTTAAAAACAGTTTGTGCAAAATATTTTTAGATCTTTTTGATTTTGTTGATTTGTAATAATTTACATATACACTGTACCTTTGCAACCCTACAATCATTCTAAAAGCATGGTTGGATTTAATTTAAAATTTCAGTTTGTATACAACATGGAAAAATAATTTTAATAAAAAATGATGGCTCTAAAGTGAGTTACATTCTTTTTCTGGTTGACTTCTCCACTTCTGAGATTTGACGGGAGCTGTTTTTGAAGGAACTGTGGCACTCAATTTCTATTTGTAATTATAATGTAAGAGAAAACATCCAGTCACGTTTGCCTGCTGCTGTAGAACTAACATTAAATATGCTAAATGCACCTCAGTGATATTAAATAATAACTTATTTAATGATACTCTGTTCTACCACATAGAACATTTATAGTAAATGTGAACTGTTGGGGCTGGAGGTGGGTACGCCAGTGCTTAGCCTGTGCCAGGCCCTGGGTTCTGTCACCAGCTCAGGGAAGGGAAGCGGCGGGAAGAGAGACAGAAAAGAAAAAAACACTTATACGGAACACTTAGGCTTTAATTAGAATACTTGCCTTTTCATTCTGTATTAGTTATATTTTAACAAAGTAACGATTTACTCTTCCCACTTTCAATTTAGTGCTTCTGGTCAATTTTAAATGCTGGAGCTGTGAAATCTATTTACACCTAACTGCAGGAAATACTACTGTACCTCAGAGGACCATGGAATGACCACATCAACTTTATTTGATTTGGGGAGCATTGTAAGGTAGTGTGTGTGTGTGATCTTTAAATGATACATAGCTTAGCTGAAATTTTAACACAGGTGGCAGTTATTAAAACTTCCAGATTTCTAGAAGAAAGGATAAATCCACCCTGGAGGAATGCTTGTTATATTAAAACAAGCGTGAGTTGGATACAGTGACAGCATCTTTTGTTCTCTCACCCTGTTTACATGTATTCAACGGACCTAATTCTTCTCCTGTGCCTACATGTAAAGTTAGATAAGTTTTAAAGAGTACTGCTGTGTAAAAATAGTATCACTGCAGTAATCAATACATCCATCTAGAATTCCAAACCTGATTGACAGCTGAGGCATCTCCTCCTATTCAGCTTTGGCTACCGCCAGGGGGAGGCTGGCTGTGAGGGAAACAGTGGACTTCTCCAGTGAAGCTTTCTTTCACACTGCCCCTGCCCTCTGTGGACCTTTCCTAGGCTGTAATGATACAGGAAAATAAATATCCCAACCTGACTGATATCAGACGAGTTCGTGTTCTCTAAAACTGAGGAATGAATTTTAGGAACAACGGAGGTTAAGAGCATAATATATTTATTGAGAGAAAGCAAGCTTCTATCCAAGAGAGGGACAGAAGGGGGGCCTGAATGGGTTACCCCCGACTCTGTCTTTTTTAGGGACTTTTATAGGAAAAAAACCATGAGGTGAGGTGGGTCCTAGGCAGGGGAAATGGACAAAACTATGGTCTGCCAGTAAGATTACAGGTATAATTGTCCAGGTAAGACTGAGTGGACTGAGATCAAATGGGGAAGCGAGTCACGTAGCAAGTGGGCATGAATGCAGAGCTGGGCTTTTCCTGTGGGGGGTCAGGCTTCCTGGGTCCTCTCAGTGACTTCCTGGCTTTTTGAAGGTGGTTGTTACTTTTATCAGTTTCTGAGATACACACCCAGAGGGTATGTGGCTGCACCTGTTTAGCCCCCTTTGTCTTGAGGTCTGGCCCACAGGTGTCTTACCTTTTGTGTTGGCTCCTACCAGGGCGCAGCCCTGTCTGACTGCCTATAATATTTTTATCTAACTCAGCTGCCTATAACAGTAACAGCACACAGATGAAAAGAGTGCGGGGGGCCCGGTTGAGGAGTAAATTGTTAAACCGCAAGGTAAAAGCAACACAGGCTGTCTGAGGAGATAATGCTTGAAGGTTAGCGAAGTACGTCGTGTCCGGCTGTTGTCCTTCTGCCCCCAAGAAAAATGCCTGTCCTCAAGACAGTTCCTTGCACCCACTGCTTTTCTTTTGCTTTTTTCCTCTTACAGTGATATCTGAAACAAAAGCCAGAATTCTCGGCTTTGCTGCTGCTCCTGGGAGTCTCCCTAATGCTGGGTCCTCTCAGGGGAGATACATGCTGTGGGCCTCTTGGTGATTGAACCACATCTTCTTTCCAAGTTGGTTCTCTACTACACCAGCAAGGTCGCACACTGCAACAAAGGAGCACAGGAGTCTTACCTGTTGTTACCCCTGCTGTAGAAGATCAGGCCTCTTTCACCTTGGCAGAGGTTTAAAGCTGCTCCTTATGGGCATTCTTATAAGTTCCTGTGGGTCTCATCACCAGGGAATCTCTGGCCTGCGGGAATGTAGTTCCTTAGCCTCTGAATCCGGTGATGCCTTTGGCTTTTCTGGGCTGAAGTCCATCTGCCCTTGCACCCAGGCCTCTTGTACACAATCTAAGATGATCTCAGGCTAGCTAGCTCATGGTGGTCCACACATGCTCCATGGGAAATACCTATCCTGTGCTGACAAATTCTGCGCATGTGCTTGATCTCCACACACCATCATTCTCGGCCTCTCCGCTTCAGGCTGCCCTGGCTAGGTTCTCTCAGTTCAGATTTCTCAGGAATGACTCTGACACCAGCCCACTGTGGCCCCCAGGGTACATGTCCTGTCGATGGGAAGTGTAAATTGGTACACTGATGCCATCAATTCTGAGAGCAAGTTAGCAATGGCTAATAGTTGACAACTGCCCAGCGAATCCACTCCTGATCTCCTAGTTGAATCTAGAGAGTGGGTAAGTTATGGGTCAGTCATACAATAAACAAGTGAGAATTTAATTAGAGATTTAACCAAAAGTATAATTTTGAAAGAGGAGAAAGGTACAAAATGAGGGGTACGGTATAATTCCATTTAATTGTATGTTTAAATGTGCAAAAGAAACGACGCTACATCCAGATGTGCACGTAAGGGCCTGTCGGGGATGATACACACCATTCTCAAGACGCTCGTCACCACTGGGAAGACAGAGATGGAGACGGAGGGCGGGTAGCACAGCAGGCTGCTTGATATTTTTATTGTTCTATTTAAAAAGAATGAATCATCAATCATACACCTCAGTAAAGCTGGGGGCAGGGAGACTGAGTCAAAACGGGTAAAACACTTCAAGCTTTGAAAGGGTCCACATGTGTTCCTATTGCTTCACTTGAAGCATCATAAACATTTTATGGAGTCAAGGACTAAACGCAGGCTGAATCTACGGGGATTCTGATACAGGGGAAAGAAACTCCCGACCTGAAAGATATCTGGGACGAGTTCGTGTTCTCTAAACTCAAAGAATGAATGTTAGGAGCAACAGAGGTCAAGAACAGAATATATTCACTGAGGGAGAGAAAGCTTCTGTCGGAGACAGCGACAGAGGGGGGCCCAAGTGGTTTTGTCAAGAACCTTGCCTTTCCCGGGGATTTTATAAAGCTGAGGTGGGGAGGGAGGGGGTTGCAAGGTGGGCATCAGGCGGGACAAAATTATGGTCAACCAAAAAGACTGCAAGCATAGTCGGGCGTGGTGGCGCACATCTATAATCCCAGCACTCGGGAGGCTGAAGCAGGAGAACCCTTATAAGTTCAGGACCAGCCTGGGCTACAAAGTGAGCTCAAGACCAGTCTGAACTTCATAGTGAGACCCTGTCTCAAAAAATAAAAAATAATTTAAAAAAAGATTGCAAGCATAATTGCTCAGGTAAAATTGACTAAATCGGAATCAAATAGGGAATCAAATCACGCAGTAAGCGGACATGAATACAGATTAGGCGCTTTTCCTGTAGGGGGTTGTGTTAGTGACGCTTCCTGGTTTTTTCAAGGTGATTGATACCTATTTAGAATTATCAATCCCTGATGTCCAGCCTTAGGGAGTAATGTGGGTGTATGTTTCATCTTTTGCCTTGAAGCCTGGCCCACAGCGGAAGTGCCTGTCTCTCCCGAAGTTGCAAGATATCTTGTCTTCCATACTGGCTCCTTGCAGGGCCTGGTCCTGTCTGACTGCCTATAATATTTCTACCTTAACTCAGCTGCCTACAACAATGCTACCCCAGGAGAGGCCTGTTTATTCCGCCAGGACTCCCTGAAGGCACTTTAAACCCAGAGTCCAGGCCCTATTGAGGTGCTGAGAGAGGAAAAAAAAGGTGCGGGGAATGTTCGCCATTGAAGGCGAACCCATGCCTGCAGCAGAGGCGAGCCGCGGAAGCCCAGAGCTTTTCGAAGTCCTTAAACGCGAAGCCGAGCGCCAAAGCCGCGGCGCGGGACCCACCACGTGGGAGCGCCTCCAAGGAAGAGCGCGAAGACCACGTTTTCGCCCCTTGGGCCAGGACCCCGTAACCATCTGGAGCTCAGGAAGCTTTACAGAATGAATGAATTACCTGCACCTCCACGTCGCGCCCCAAACAGAGGTATTTCACCTCCAAACCAAGACGGCTCCGAAGACAGGTTTAACCGGGAGAGGAAGGGGAGGTTGGTTCTGCGCAGGCCACGCCCCTTGCCACGCCCTATCCCCGCCCTTTCCGGAGGCTGGCCGCGCGCACGCGCGCAGAAGCCCGCACTTTATTGCGACGGTGGGGGGCGTGGCCCTGAGGTCTGTTCGCGCGGCGCGGCTAGACGCTGCGGGCGGGGCGGAGGATGGACGTTCGAGCATCCGCTGCGACGGTTGGGACTGCGCGAGCGAAGGCGGCGGTGTAGGCACCTGGGCAAGGGAGGTCGGAGGCGGCCGGGCTATGGCGGGAGACCCTCTCCTCTGGGCTCTCTGAAGTGTGCTCCCTGAGGTTCCGGGGAGCCAGGTCCCATGGGCTCGCTGAGCAGCCGAGTGCTGCGCCACCCCGGACGAGCCCGGCCCCAGCAGGAGCCGGCACCCGGGGTGGGGAGCTCGGCCCGGAGACCGGAGGCTGGCGGCGACGCAGCCGGCCCCGGCTTCTGTTACTGCAGGGGCAGCCGCAAGCGCAAGCGGAGCAGCGGGGCCTTCTGCTTCTGTCACCCAGACTCGGAAACAGACGAGGACGAGGAGGAAGGCGACGAGCAGCAGCGGCTCCTCAACACCCCTCGGAGGTACTAGCGGGGACGCGCCGGCTGAGCACCTGCACCTGTTGCTCCGGGACGAGCCGGCGCACGGCCGGAGGGAGCGGACGTGCCCTTGACCGCGTGGCCGGGGGTGGCGTGGTGCGGGGCGGATCGGGGAGACGCGCAGTGTTGTGCCTGGTAAACCACAGACGCCGCCGTGGTGCTGTACGCCCCGGGTGACACGCCAAGCTTGAATCGCTTTGATCCCCGGAGACGACAGATGGGCTGACCTTCCTTGGTATACTTTTGCCCTGTTCAGTGTGGGTAGCCGCAGAATAAATTGTTTTACGCCTGGTTGCCTTAAATAGTAGAGAGGAATCGTGTAGTATGTGCGATGGACAGCTTTGGTGTCGCGCACCCAGTGGAGGGGAAATAATCACCCACAGTTGTTCCTAACTGTAAAGGTGAAGTTTATCATTGTGAGTTTGTTCCTAGTTAGGAACAGAGCCTACCAAAGCCTGTAGTGGTTGCAGTTATTGCCTGGATTTGCAGACGGTTGGGACAACTCGCTTAACCTTTTCTTTGTAGGGGGAGAGTTGAAAAACAAAGTAAGTGTCTATGGATTAGAAGGTAATTTGCAGTAGAATATATTCTCACATAAACAGTGTGATTACTCTGATTTTTTTAACGGTCATTAGAGTCACAGATGGAATTTTTAAAGCAAAACTTTTTAAAATAGTTATTGACCCAAAAATTTTTGCTAAGCTTGGCGTGGTGGCGCACACCTGTAATCCCAGCACTTCTGAGGCTGAGGCAGGAGAATCATTGCGAGTTCGAGACCAGTCTGGGCTACAAAGTGAGCTCCAGGACAGCCTGAACTGCATAGCGAGACCCTGTCTCAAAAAAGACAAAAAAAAAATTTTTTTCTACACAAGTGTTACATGTTAGTAAAAAATGTATGGGCTCTGAGAGTGTAGTTCAGTGGCAGAGCTAGCACATAACTATTATTAATAAAACTGTTAATAGTTTGGTTTGTAAAACCATACCACTTTTATGCTTGAATGTTTATGTTTATTTACAAAAATGGATCCCTACTGTGAATATTTTTCAATAACCTTTTTATTAGAGTTTCAAGAGCTCAGATTGACTTGGTACCCTACTTTTCCTCATCTGTAAGTAGGTATGTTAACACTGTCTTACAGAGTTACCACAAATCTGAGATGGACACAGTACCTGGAGTGTGCCCTCAGTAAACACTGTGTCTCCGCAATGAATTGGCCCTTTTGTAATTATAAACTGTTCGCCCTTCTTTTTCCTGGTAGTAGCTGCACCAGTTCCTTCTGTTGCTTGATGAACGTACCTTTTGCCATCCCTTCAAGCCTGTGTCTTTATGTTTAAGGTGGATCATTTAGACAGTGTGTAGTTGGGTTTTGCATTTTTTTTTATTCAGTAGGACAATCTCTACCTTTTGTTTAGTATTTAGGCCACATACATTTCACTTAATTACTGAAATACATGTCAGGGCCCATTTGACAGAGAAACTACACAGTAATTTGAACAGGGAAAATTTATTTATTTATTTATTTTTGTCTCTTTGAGACAGGGGCTTGCTGTGTAGTTCAGGCTGGACTTGAGCTCACCTTGTAAGCCAGGCTGGTCTCAAACTCGCAAACGATCCTCCTGCCTCAGCTTCTGAGTGCTGGGATTACAGGGACGCGCCACCACGCCCGGCTGAACAAGGAAAATTTAATATAAGCATTATTAATAAGGAATTAACTACTAAGGGCAAAACATTGAAGTGAAGAGAGCTCTAAAAAAATACAGGAATAGAAAAAAGTATGTAAGCCGTCATAATATCCAAGGTTCAGATTTGGAATTGGGCTGTGCCTTCTCAGCCTGAGATTCTTTTATTGTTACGGGAGTTAAGGTTATAGCCCACTGGGCAGTGAAAAAGTTCCCTAAGTGTGGTAGGTCTAAGGCTGGCAAGCAGGACACTGCCCAAGGGGTACCAAAATTGCTTGGAGGCCATCAGGCCACATTGACTGAAGATACTATCTAGATCAGTGATGGCAAAGCTTTTAGAGACGGAGTGCCCAAATTACAATCCAAAATCCACTTATTTACTGCAAAGTATCAGTGCTGCAATTAAACCTAGTATTGAGTTTTTTGTTTATTAAAAAAAGAACTCTTACATTAACATCTTTTGTCTTAAAAGAAAAACATAACAGATTTTAATGAGACAAACAGGACTGCGGATGTAGCTCAGTGGCACAAGCACTGCCTGGCAAGCATAAGGTTCTGAGTGTGATCCCCAGTACTACAAAAAAACAAAGATACAAACAGGTTTTTATTCAAAGGTAGAGGTTTGCATTTGGTGTGATTTGCCACAATTAATGAAAGGCCGGGGCTATAGCTCAGCAGCACAAGCACCTGCGTGGCAAATGCAAGGTCCTGAGTTCAATTCCCGGTACCAAAAAAAAAACCAATGTGATCTTTGCTGTTGTATGCATGAGATAATTTGTCAGGCCTTGGTTGGGGCAAGAAAGGGCTCTGCTTGTTGCAGGCATGTGTGCCATAGGTTCACCACCACTGACCTAGACCTTCACAGAAAGATTTGCCAGCCCTGGGATTACTTTGGTGCACTGGAATGGAACGTTTTTTGAAGCAAAACTGTATTGGCAAATGCATATCAGAATATAGTACATGTGTACTAGTGGGAGATACCTGACTTATTCGGCCCTGCATAGCTGAAGGGTGTAGGGAAATACTAAGACATGTAATTCTGTGTGTTGACACTGATATACTTCCTGAGATTATCTGTTACGCTTTCTCACCTCAGCAGTTTACCTCATGAAAAGCTTTAGCTTTGAGGCTTGCTTTCCGTGTCATACCTTTTGTTAACTGTATGTCTTTTACATTAACAGGACTTTTAAAGCTCACTTTTCTGCAACCCTGTCTTCAGTGTTTTATTCATAGGTCATCTCTAAAAATTGAAACCACTAAATAGTGTTTGTTATTATAACTTAAAGATTGTTCACTGCAGAGTCAGGTACGGTGCTAGGATTATAAGTCATGCTTAATGGGTCCCATGTTACAATCTCTTGTCTCTGCAAAGGGAGGAATTTTCCAAGCTCATAATTAGGTGGACACTGTTCTTCACTCCCACCAGCGGCTTAAAGTTGGCCCATTTCCACTTGTGTTTTACTTGTATGGTACCTTTTGTGTATTGGGTTTTTTTGTTGTCCTAGAGTTTCTGTCTTTTCCTCCCCTGCAGACAAAAGAGAATTTCTCTCTCTTATCGTCAGGCTTTTTTATCTTTTGAAAGATGGAATCCATCTCCTCCAAAGCCTGGAGCTTTCTCTAGGGTCCCTTTAGCTTCCTTTTCCCGTCTGGATTTGTTCCTATCCTGGGACTTACTTTCATTCCGTGTCTAGGTTGGATCTACTGTTTGCTCTGGCCTGTATCTTCCTTCTCATTTATGTCAGTGAACTACACCTTCCAGTATTTCCTCATGAAAGCCTACAAAAAGGGACAGTTGGTGCATACAGTATCTAAATATAAATTTAGTGTCTCACTTTATTCATCCTTTGACTAGATATGGAACTCTATAGCTTTTCATATTATCGATGATATTCTTTATTGTCTTCCAGGTGTGAACCCTTATACGCTATAGAGACTCATATACTAGTCTCAAAGAGCTCTTTTTCTGAGTAATCTGCTATCATATTATGTTGTTATTTTAGAAATGTACTAATCTGAGATCTCTAGGTATATGAATCAGAGAGGTTTTAAATTTTCTTTTCCCTAAATTACAGTGTATATTTCATCCCGGGGTAGAGTCAGTTTATGTCCCTCTGTGTCTTGTTTCTTTGTCTGTCTGTCCCTGTCTCCCTCCCTCTGTGTATCTACATCTTTTGCTGCCTTCCCTGCCCTTCCTCCCTTCCTCCTTCCTCCCTGTGAGTCCTCTCTGCTGTCTTCCTTCCCTCCCTCCTAATTGTCCTTATGTTGGGTGATACTTGGTTGTCTCTTGTATTTAAGGAGTGGCTGTTTTTTTGAGTAGGAAGACTGCCTAAATTGGATATGGCTGGGGTACACTTTGTTTTAGAACAGAGATTCCCAAACCCTGTGTGTTTGTAGCCCCCTTACTGCCTCAGTAAATTCTTTTCATGATGTCCACCATGCCCTACTGTCTGAAAGATTTTGTGTGTTTTTCAGATTTAGAATCTACATGTGCCCACATGTGTTAGGGATTGTGGTACAGCCCTATAATCCCAGGACTCTGGAGGCGGAAGCAGGTGGATCACTGGGAGTTTGAGGCCAACCTGGGTTACTTTGTGAGTTTAAGGCCAGCGTGAACTGCATAGAAAGTCCTACTCTCAAAACAAAGCAAAACAAAACAATAGTACACCTACCTCTGTGGTGTGCTGTGGTGTTGCAAATGTTTATTTGTGTGTTGCTACGAATTGAACCCAGGTCCTAGCACATTCAAGGCAAGTACTCACAGAGCCACATTTCCAGCCTTCTCCAAGTGTTTTGGTGCAGTCTGGGAACTACGACAGGGTGAATGCGTTGGGAGCTAATGGAATAGACTCCTAGCATGTCAAAATGAAGACTCCCTTTTCTGGAGGACCAGTACCTACACTAAAGGCTTAGATCTTCTGTTTCTTTGTGGAAGATCCTTGGAGTTGTTCACCCAAGCGTCTGTACTTTGAGCCTAAGAGCTGAGGAGGCCGTCGGGGGAGCATCGTTCCGCATTTCCTGCCCCACTTTTTGCTTCCGCCTTTTGTTGCCCGGAGCCCCAGGTTCTGAAGGGCGCCTGGACTTCACCTCCATCCGTGTTCTGGCCTGTGGCTTTTTCACTGCTCTTTCTCATTCCAGTGTGTTTTCTAATTTCTATATCCTTGAAGTCTCTCCCATCAGGTGATGGGCCTAGTCTTACATTTTTGCTACTGCAGACTAATTTCTTGTAATATTTTTATTCTTTAATGTGATGTGGGGAGAGGTGAGAAGCAAACATGTACTCATTTTGCTGTCAAGAACCAGAACCTACATAGTCTTTATTTCCCATAACTCCGTGGATTGGATATTATTAATATCCTTCTACAGCCGGGGAAACTGAGCTGAGGGACCTGGGACTCTAACTGACACTGCACAACACCAAAGCATGTGCTGCTTGTTGTTATTTTTCATTTTATTTTGAGGCAAGGTCTCGCTTTGTTGCCCAAGCGGGTCCCAAGCGCCTAGACTTGAGCAGTCTTCCTGCCCCACCCGTAGGTGTGCTCCACCGTGGATCACATATGCTGTTGTTCTTAAGGCATGTTGGGAAGAGCTATTAAATATGCTGATTTAAAACTCCACTTGAAACAATTACTACTTCATCTCGAAAAAGAGACTTCAGATTTTTTAACTACCAAGAAAAGTGTCAGAATTGGTTAGAAATTTTAAAAATTGATCAGTTTCTTCCTACCCATTTCTTATTTACTGAATCATCTTGCTCCATGATTTCCAAACTTTATAAATGAATTCTTGCTTTCTGTTATATGTTTATGCAGAAATTTGGTGGGCTGATAGATGTAACAGAGATCTTACTCTGGATACAGTTGAGTGGGATGTCCAGAGCCTTCAGCATCCCTCTTCCTGGGGCCCCTCTCATGCTCCTCTCCTGAGCAGAGCTCTGAAAACCTTTAATACTGCACACCATTTGCTTAGGGGAGGGGTTAAGTTTTCTAAAACTGGTTTTAACTGGCTTAGTTTGGTACTAAAATAAGATTAAATGAATTATTTTAACAATTACTTGAGTAAAGAAAATTTTATTCATTTGCTAGGTGTATACCAGATTAATAATATAGTATAATTTTGCATTATTATGTATAGTTACACTGAGATTGTCCATAGTGCTGATTTTTAAATAAGGGAAAAGCCAGGCACAGTGGTGCATGCCTGTAATCCCAGTGCTCGGGAGGCTGAGGCAAGAGGATCGTTGTGAGTTCAAGGCCAGCCTGAACTGCATAGTGAGACCCTGTCCCAAAAAGACCAAAAGTAAAAATAAATAAATAGGGACAAAAGCAAAACCACCATGCTGACTTACTGTTTTAGTGTGTTGAATGTGTAATTTTTTTTCTTTTTTTTTGGCTTTTTGAGATAGGGTCTCACTATGCAGTTCAGGCTGGCCTTGAACTCATGATTCTCCTGCCTCAGCCTCCCAAGTGCTGGGGTTACAGGCATGTGCCAC
Organism: Dinomys branickii; assembly: GCA_004027595.1. Classification (NCBI taxonomy): domain Eukaryota; kingdom Metazoa; phylum Chordata; class Mammalia; order Rodentia; family Dinomyidae; genus Dinomys; species Dinomys branickii. The sequence goes on along the minus strand of PVLD010009691.1, from coordinate 35,531 downwards.
CATGCCCAGCTGAATGTGTAATTGAGTTCATTCAAAAGTCAAAACTTTATGAAAGGTATATTAGGGTCTCCTTCCCATGCTGCTTGCATCTACCAGTTTTTACCCCTCCTGTGAACACCCGAGAGAACCACTCCTCCACACGGGTAAATCTGAATGTGAGTCCCTACATGTGTACACAATGTGTGAGCCGACTCTAATAGAGACTGAACAAAAGGAATATTTTGTAATATGCAAAATCAGAAAAGCACTCAGTTTTACATACGTAACTTTTGCGTTTCTTTTAACAGGAAAAAATTAAAGAGTACATCCAAATATATTTATCAAACATTGTTTTTGAATGGTGAAAATAGTGACATAAAGATTTGTGCTCTAGGAGAAGAGTGGAGTTTACATAAAATATATTTATGTCAAGTAAGTATTTTACTCTTCTGTTGACTGACTAGGTAATTACTTTTTTAAAAACCCTCAAAACTCTTTTAAGTCATGTTCTTATTGCCTTTCACAGTGATTTTTGTGTATATCTGCTTAAAAAGCCTATTTTTATTAGAAGTGGCAAATATTATTAGTGAAAACTTAGTTTGCATAGAAAATAGATTTTGAACTTTTTGCGATACTAGCCCATGATTAGCTCTTCGTCAGTATTTGAATAAGGTGCTTGTTTTGGTTATGAAATGGGGAGGTTAGGAGAAAACATTTTACCCTTAGAGCTAAGCCTGCTGAACTGCTTTGCTGGTGATTATTCATGTTGAATTCACCCTCTGAGGTGTTGCTTCAGAGTTGAAGTTGAATGTGAATGGAAGGTTCCTGGCACTTGTCCTTCTCTCCCAGAAATCCTGTTGCCTTAGGACCACAAATATATCGACGAAAACAGCTGATATACCGACTTGACTTTTTGTTGGAAAATTTCCTGCTACCCATTTAAAAGATTCAGACTTTCACAGTAAAATGAAAATCTTGCCCTGGTGGCTCAAGTATTGTATTCATTTTATTCTCTTACCATGACCGTGTGCTGGGCAGCGTTCTAGGAACTGGGAATAAAAGTGAACAGTTCCAGTCCTGTGGAGGTTATGTGTTTTCCTCTTTGTTGTTTGAGAATAATTCTATAATTAAGACAGTATAAGCCAGGTGTGGTGGCACAGGCCTGTAATCCCAGCACTTGGGAGGCTGAGGCAGGAGGATTGATGTGAGTTCAAGGATAGCCTGGGTTACATAGTGAGACCTTGTGTCAGAAAACAAAAGCTTATCATATAGGATTTTTCAGGAAAAACATTTGAAAAGGAATTTTTTTCTTTCTTTCTTTCTTTCTTTTTTTTTTTTTTTTTTTTTGGTGGTACTGGGGATCAAACTCAGGACCTTGCGCTTGCCAGGCAGGCACTTATGCCTTTGAGCTATATCCCCAGTCCCCTTTCTCTCATTTTAATCATAATTTTTTTTCTTTAAACAATTTACTTTGACTTAATATGTATAGTCCAGAGACTACCAGATTATTGATATTCACCTATGAATATGATCCATATCTTTCTTTTAAATCTCAAAAAGACCTGGGCATGGTGGCTCACATCTGTAATCCCAGCACTCGGGAGGCTGAGGCAGGAGGATCGATGTGAGTTCAAGACCAGCCTGAGCTACAAAGTAAGCTCAAGGCCAGCTGAACTGCATAGTGAGACCCCGCCTCAAAAAGACAAAAAAAAAAAAAAGAAAGAAAAATCTCAGAAAGATTCTCAGTTTTATTAACGTAAGGGTCAGAATACCTCTGTTAAAACTTTACCTCCACGTGAGCACATTGGCAAATGCTTGTAATCCCAGCTACTTGGGAGGCTGAGGTACTTGTGTTACAAATCAGAGGTCAGCCTGAACAGTTTAGCAAGTCCTTGTCTCCAAACAAAAAATAAAAAGGGCTTTGGATGGCGCTCAGTGGTAGAGCACCTCTGGGTTCAATACCCAATACCACAATAAAATAAAATAAACTACAGCCTCTTTACCCCTCATGGAAACAGAATTGCATGTAGTTCAAGCCATGTATTACAATGTAAGCCTTCTAAGGACAGAAATATCTTCTGTTTTCTCCTAATGTTAGTAGGGCCTTCTACGTAAAGTTCACTGTCCAGCTCCATGGGTTCATATTAAGAGGTGGAACCAACCATGGATTAAAAATACCCAGAAAAAAGAAAACTACATCTGTGCTTAACATGTACAGACATTTTTTTCTCATTATCCCCTTTGAAAAGTGTAACCAGTGATTTATGTAACATTTACATTGTATTAGGCATTATAAGTAATCTGCAAATGACTTACAGTACATAAGAGGATATGTATAGGTTCTATGCAAATATGAGAGATCTGAACACCTGCAAACTTTGGTGTCTGCAAGGAGTCCTGGACCCAGTTACCCTACAGATAGGAAAGGGTGACTATAATAAATACAGTAACACTTAAAAAAAATTTTTTTTTTGGTGTTTTGCACTCACTGTGCAGTTCAGGCTAGCCTTGAGTGCATTTTGTCACCCGGCTTGGTCTCAAACTTGCAACCATTCTCCTGCCTCAACCTCCCAAGTGCTGGGATTGCAGGTGTGCGCCACCATACCCACCTAAATTGTTAATATTTGGTTCATTCTATAGTTCTGTTATTCTACTTATGAAAGATGCTATCTAGGAAGTAACTGAAGACATCATCTATTCTCGTATCTTTCCTAAAAGTCCATCCCATTCTGGATATCTCTACCATCCAAGTACTAAGTACTACACCAGGCCTGACCCTGCTTAGCTCCTGAGATCAGATGCACTCAGGGTGGTGTGGCTGTAGGTGCTTCTCGATATTTCTGACTAGAAAACTAAATTTGGGTCTCTCCTGATTTATTGGGGCATGCCCTTTTAACTGTGGCACAGTAAGTGTTCAGCAGCTTGAGGACTTTGCCCCCACCCCCGTACCTTGCTGTGGGTCCACGGGGTGTTGCTGCATGTTTGTAAGAGACACCTGAATAGATAATGTAGTATCTAAATTTGAATTTAGAACTTCATTGAGAAGGAAAACCTATATACTGTATAGGATATGCAGAAGTTGTTTAAATAAAAAACTAGCCAGGTTCAAATAGTAATGGGAGAATTCAGTTTGGATAGTAATGATATATATGAATTTGCTTTATTTTTTCTTAAACCAATACTGAACTATTTTGATACATTTAGTAATAAATTTGTCTTAATTTCTTTTCTCCTATACACATATTTTACAATTCTTTTTCTCTTGAAACAATATGGTACATTAGTTTTGGTAGAATCGCTCCTTAGAGTTAGAAATGAGAGGAAAATAACTTGGAAGACAAAGTACTGGACAATCATTGGTGCTTTCTTTCCCTTCAGTCGGCCTATTTCTCTAGTATGTTCAGTGGTTCTTGGAAAGAATCCAGCATGAATACTATTGAACTGGAGATTCCTGACCAGAATATTGATATAGAAGGTACTACCTCTTTTTATGGAAAAATTGTGAAAATTACCCCTTATTCTTTTGGTAGAACGTACCTTTGTCTCACCTCCTTGGCTAGGGATAATGCTCGCTTTAACCCCGAAGGTGATAATTTTGTGTTTTGCTACACCCAAGTTTATCAGTTCCACTCTGCAGCATCCCTGTTCTTACTCACACGGGCTTCATCATCTCTTTACCCATCACTGTAAATGCCTGCCCCGAATGCTGTAGGAGGAAGCCAGTGTCCACTATGCAGACACAGAGAAAACCTGAGTGTGTACAGGTCATGAGGGACACTTTGAGAGGGCAGCGGAGAAGAAGACAGCCAGGCTTAGAGAGTTGCAGGCAGGGCAGGGAGGCGTGCTGCGAGCGAGTGAGGCTCGGACAGCCTGTAGCGTGCACTCCATTGCTGCCTTGCTGCGTCCCCCAGTGGCAAAGCACAGAAGGGGCAGGATTGAGTTTATCATTGTCTGTACACTTGGATTTAATGTTCGCTTTACTCAGGGCTCTCTTATAAAACTTGCAAGGGTGGGTGAGTCCTGATTCTAACTACTGCCAAGTTTTGATGTAGAAGAATGCACCTAGATTTGTTAGAATAAATAGAAATTTACAACATTGCTATTACATTAACACCATCAGTCAGTAACCATTACTACCATTTCAGTAGTGACATTTCTCTTATCCTTTTATGTACATACCAGATTTAGACAGATGTCTGTGTGTGTGAAAACTATTATTGTTATTTTTGCAGTAATCTTATCCATGTAATTGTTGTTATTTCATCTACATATCTGTGTTACTTCCAGCTCTGCAGGTTGCTTTTGGGTCACTGTATCGTGATGATGTCTTAATAAAGCCCAGTCGAGTCACTGCCATTTTGGCAGCAGCTTGTATGCTGCAGTTGGTACGTATCACATGATTCCAAAAAGATTGCAGTGGTGTCTTTGTTAGAATCTCTTCTGAAAACAGAAATAAAGCTTAGCTTTTGTAATTTTTAAAATAAAAAAGAAATGCATAAATAACATTTATTATAAATCATTTTAAATGCTGAACCAAAACTAATTCATGACTGAGGGGTTATGATGTCCGGGTGCAATGAGTGCAAGCTGTTTCTGTGTAGCTTAGTATGACTATGATGTAGAAAATATTTACTCAGGTTCATTTGCAAATTTCTGCTAATTATTGATCTTGACTATTAAGTAGATAGTTTGATTATGAATTTAGTTCACAAGTTCAAAAGAATCAAGTGTAAACTTTTCTTAATTATGAAATAACTGCACTATATGTGTGCATTTTATTCTACTACTGGAATGATAGATTGATTCATTCAACAGAAATGTATTAAGTAGTATGTCAGACTAGGCCTAGAGAACCAAAAGTAAATTCAGATGTAGTTGGGAGAGTTGCTGTATGAACCCAAAGTAAAATAAGAGCTATCCAATAATATACGTATGATAACATACGTATGACAGTATTACGTGTATGGAGAGAGAGGGAGCAGAAGAGAGATCATGAAATCCCTCTGTGCCAGTGATGGTGAACGTTTTAGAGCTTTCAATGATACAAACACCCCACTGTGGCACACATGCTGTACATTAACTGCCCCTGCTGTATACACTGCTGAGTTTAGCCTTTATATGTAAGTACCGTTAGATGATTTTAATCAGAGGAAAGACAAAGTTATGTTTTAGAAAGAATACTTCACAATCAACATGTGAACAATAAATTGAAAGAAAGATGAGTACAGAATTAGAGACAAAAACCTACTGCGGTAGTCCAGAAGAGGTCTAAGTTAAGGTAGTATAAACAAACATGGAGAAGAAATACATACCTGGGAAGTTAAGGAAGGTAACTCACTGGATATGGCAACTGAGGAAATGCTAAAGAGGACATGGGAGGCTCTAGGGTGACTTCCCGGTAAGTTCCAAAACCAAGTAGAGTGTGTATTTTAATCCGCATTTTGGTTTTATCAGCATTTACATACTGATTTATTTGAAGTACTAATTAATAACTTGCTAAACATCCTTGGCCGAGATTTTGATTTTTAAAATATGTTGATCCTTTCAATATTTAATTTTGAATAAGTGTATTATATTTTCTAACTCGGGTCCTTTGGTTTTAACATTCTATGTCTGGGTGCTGCCTTATTTTTAAGATTTACTAACTAAGTAATGTACTTGCATGATGAGTATATTTCAGAAATTGCAATGAAAAATGACAGTATTCTTTCATACAGAAGGTAGTTCATTTGAAACCTACTTAATCAATTTAAATTAAAATGTAGGTTCAGAACTATAATGTACTTGTTTTAGGGGCATCTCATCCTGATAATGCTAATTCATATCATTTGTGAAACTCATCACTTGGTCACAGAATGCTGCCAAAGAAATTTACAGAAGTCCCAGAGGTGGGAAAAATAGAAAATAAAGAGACTAGTAATACATACTCACCCCACAAAATACTTAGTTGAATACTTGCTGAATTTTTTTCCATATTTTTATTGGATTTATAAAAAAACAAACCCTTAGGCTTGCTGCACTTAATCAGTTTTCTTTCTTTCTACCTTTTTTTCCTTTTTAATATGTAAAAACACATATCAGAGCTAATTTTTCCCAAGTGAAGTGGGCCTTTCTAGTGCTTATCTATGTTTGCAGGACGGTTTAATACAGCAGTGCGGTGAGACAATGAAGGAGACAATTAACGGGAGAACTGTGTGTGGCTATTACGCGTCAGCAGGGACCTACGGATTAGATTCTGTGAAGAAAAAGTGAGCCGCCCTCCTTCCCTGTCCTCCCATCCCACTTCTGGGAGCTTGGTTGCTGTGGTTTCTTAAGACAGTGTATAGCTACAAGAAAGAAAGAATTAGAAAAAAAAATGATGGGATATAATTTTAATATTTAAAAAGCCCCTTTTTGATTTTGGATTAATTAATAAATTCCTCAGGAATTTTGTTTTCGTTAAGTGGCCAAGGATGGGTTATACATAAGAGCAATTGTAATGTATACCTGTAACCCCAGCACTGTGGGAGGCTGAGGCAAGAGAGTTGCAAGTTTTAGTTCTGCCTGGGCAATGCAGCCACTTAGTGAGACCCTGTCTCTATATAAAAAATGGAAAAGGGCTAGGGATGTAGCTCAGTGTGAAGGCCCTGAGTTCAATTCCTAGTAATGAAAAAAAAATAGGTATAAACAGGCATTATAGCTATGTCTCTACTGGCAACTTCTAATCTATTAAGAAGTAATGAACTTATTTGCAGGTTTTAAATATAGAAATATATAAGCCCCTTCATAAACCATGTAACCCAAACTTGAATGATGGTTTCTAACTAGAAATGATCTTATTTATATAAAAGGAATATTCCCTTAATAACTACTGACAAAAACAATACTAAATTTTGGATTCTTATGCTAAAATTTTTTAGCATGTCCTAGCAAGATTAATGCCATGTTTTTATTAATAAATTAAAACTCCATAATAGATAATGTGATAATTACGTGTTATGATTTCAGGTGCCTTGAATGGCTTCTAAACAACTTGATGACCCATCAGAATGTTGAACTTTTTAAAGAGCTCAGGTATTTGAATCTTAAATAACTTTGTAATTAATTCTCCTAAAATAACATTTTTCATTTGTTACAGTATGTAAGCTATTTTTGTAGAACATGAGATGTACACAATTAATGAAAGATACTGTGCCTGTATCCATAAACTGAAGAAATGCAGCACAAATTTTTTCGTTGTAAATGATAAAATGTATAACTATTATCTTAATCAATTTAACAAAAATGTATTGCGTTGTAACAGTACGTCTCAAGTATGACCACACTTCTGCTGGGCTCTTAGTGAACCTGAAGATTGAAGACACAATTTGGGGTTATGAAGGGTGCAGGGTGATCGTGTCACGCTTTGTGCTGTCAAGGAGCTTTTGGAGTAATGAAGTGAGGATGTCTGGGGTAGAGCTGAGAAGCTCAGAGTGGAGATGAACTTCTGAAGACTTTCGGGTGCAGACACGAGTGTGTAACGTTTTGAAGGGAATGTGTAAAACCAAAAGTGTAACTTCCTGAGATGTCAGTTTCATTGTTTTTATAGTGAGAACGGTGTGAGAGAGGTATACATTTTTATATTTAAATACATTATGGAATAAAATACTCATTTCTTTTAATTCTCAATGTAAAATATAGTTTATAATGCTTTGCTTTGCTTTGTTGAGACTGGGTCTGGCTATGCAGTTCAGGCTGGCTTGAGCTGGCTATGTAGCCTTGGCTGGCCTTATACACGGTATCCTCCTGCGTCAGCCTCCAGAATGGTGGGCTCACAAGTGTACACCACCATGCCCGGCCTGTTTTTTGTTTTTTTTTTCAATGGTTGGATTACCTTGTGGATCTTGGATTCTTTTCATTTATGTGCCTTAAGAGATACTGCAATAGACAAGCTTAGAAATGTTCATCCCTTAGTGATACCAAGGCATAAACAAACCCCTGCAGTATATTTCGCTTCAAACTAACTTGCTCCGTGTTTTGCATGACTTCCTTTTTCTTGGTGGTGGTGACGGTGGGCCAAGGGCCTTTGTACTGAGCTACACCTCCAAACTTCAGTTGCCCATGTTGAACTGAAACTTGTAATTCTCCTGTCTCAGCATAGAGGCCAGCCCTGTTGGCAGCACTGGGAAACACACACACACACAGCCCTGGGTTCAGTCGCCAGCACTGGGAAACACACCAAACAAAAAACCCAGGAGCTCTTCTTTTTTAAAATGGCTTAAGTGAAGAGGAAAAAACCCTAATGGCATCATTTTTCTTTTTGTTTTTTGTTTGTCTTTTTGAGACAGGGTCTCACTATATAGTTCAGACTGAGCTTGAGCTCACTCTGTAGCCCTGGCTGGTCTCAGATGCATAATGACCTTCCTGCCTCAGCCTCCCGAGTGCTGGCATTGTAGGTGTGCACCACCACGCCTGGCCAACTAATGGTATCATTTCTACCTTTAAGCTAAAACACACTAAAGCTAAAGCTTTACTCACTTTAATAGTAATAAAAAATTTTATAACTAATCAATCCTTTTAAACTTAGAGATGCAAGATTAGTGTATGTGCTGAATTGAGCACATAGATTACTCTAAAGATGAAGCTGTTTTAGTGATTTTTTTTTTTGTACTAGGAATTGAACTCATGACGTCAAACTTGTCAGGCAGACACTCTACCACTGAGCTATATGCACTGCCCTGTTTTAGTGAATTTTGACATGTGTCTTTTTTTGTGCTTTGTTTTTGACATTTTTTGTTTGTTGTTTTTAACATAGAAGTGTATGCAAGGCGAGCCACAGAAGGCTGCCACTCACAGTGCATTCTGAAGGTTACATTACTGGGATGTTGCTATAACTGGATTGATACATCAAAGCACGTCATTTCCCTATCAGTGTAAAAACAGATCTTTCACAGCACATTTTCTGATGAAAAGTATTGCCAATTTCCAGAATTGGGTTCAGACATGAGGAGTGTGTAACATTTTGAAGGGAATGTGTAAAACCAAAGGTGTAACTTCCTGAGATACCAGTTTCATTGTTTTTATAGTGAGAACGGTGTGAGAGATAACTAAGACTGAGCTGGGCATGGTGGCACACACCTGTAGTCCCAGCACTCGGGAGGCTGAGGCAGGAGAATCATTGTGAGTTTGAGGCCAGCCTGGGCTACAAAGTGAATTAAGGCAAGTCTGAACTGCATAGCAAGACCCTGTCTCAAAAAGAAAAAAAGTCATTGACTTGGACAAAAAACTGTTGTCACTTTTAACTCCAAATTTTCATTTGATAAAAAAATATTTGATGTCATCAGAGTTCTTGAGAGCCTGTGTGAGAAGATAGGTTCACTCTTCTGTTCCATCTTTTCCAGTATAAATATCATGAAACAGCTCATTGGATCATCGAACTTATTTGTGATGCAAGTGGAGATGGATGTATACACAGCTCTAAAAAAGGTACTGGCCAAATATGATATACACAAGGTATCACCCAGAATTGCTCATAATAGTGGAAAACTGGAAACAGCTAATAGTGTCCAGTGATAAAGGGTGGTTATTGTGCAAGAAAAGGTGGTTGTAGATGCTCCTAAACTTATGATCGGATTCTATCCCAATAAACTCTTAAGTTGAAAATATCATTTAATGTACCTGAACTCCTGAACGCGATAGCTTAACCTCACCAGTCTGAACACTTATATTCGCTGCAGTTGGGCAAATAATCTAACACAAACCCTGTTATATAATAGTGTCACATCTCTCATGTAATTTGTTGAACTGTACTGAAAGTGAAAATGCACAGTTGTCTGAGCACCCTTCCACACTATCCTGAAGCTGAAATATCCTAGCCTGAGCCATGGTAAGTTACAGAACTGTCAGCCAAAATAGTATGTTTAAGGCTTTATGAGTGATTTTAACTTTGCCTTTGTACTTTTATATCTTAGCAATACTTGTCTGTTTTTTCAACAGCAAACATTATTTACTTAATCGGAAATGTTCTAGTATAGAAGATATTATCTTACAGCATTTAAATGTGTTTTGTGGCTCTCAGGAATGTTTTCAAATTTAAGCTTTGGGTGGCTTAATAATTTTATTATTAAATTTTCATGTATAATTTTTCATTGATTGATTGATTGATTGATTGATTGAGACAGGGTCTTGCTATGCAGTTCATGCTGACCTTGAGCTCACTTTGTAGCCCAGGCTGGTCTCGAACTTGCAACAATCCCCCTGCCTCAGCCCCCAAATGCTGGGATTATAAGCGTGTGCCACTACACCTGGCCTAATTTTTCTTTTAAAATGGTGAAATTTTAATTGTAGAGACCATTTGCACTTGGGCTGTATAGATACCATGTTTTTTTAATCCATTCATCTGTCAATAGCCTTATAGATATTTCCAAGGTATAGCTGTTACATGTGAGCTGGGCTACTCTAAACATGGGTAAGCATGTGTTGCTGTAATATAAGGTCTTTAACTTTTTCAGGAAGGTACCTGGAAGGACAGTAGCTGAGTTGAATGGATTTCTATTTTTGGTTTCTCCGCAAGCTCCATACTGATTTCATAGTGGTTGTAACAATTAACATTCCTACCAACAATGTTACTTTTCCTCATGCTCTCACCAGTTTTTATGGTTTTCTTGAGTCTTCAGTGATAGCCATTCTTTCTGGCATCAGTATTGTTCTTATTTGCATTTCTCAGCTGGCCGAGGGTGCTGAACATATTTTATGTACATATCAACCATTTGTACTTCTTTTGAGAAGTTTCTGTTTCTTTCCGTTGTCCAGTTTTGACTGGGGCTTTTTATCTTGAGGGTCTAATTTTTTGAGTTTTTTTGTATGTTCTAGATATTGGTCCCCTGTCTATTGGTTGTTTCCTTTGCTGTGCACAAACTTTTTAATTTCAAAAATAGAATTCTTACAATTACTAAGTGGTGGGCTTGAAGTAGAGGCCAGATTTTATGAGTCCTGTTCCACTGACTCTTCCCACTAGATAATTTGCCTTTAGCCTTTTTTTTTCTGGCTTGGAGCATTGTATATAAAATTAGTATGAAGTTACTAATATAGTATATCTTAAAGCTTTACCTTTTAACACAATAATCTAAGGTGTGTTTGTGACTGAAGAAATTCAATTTAAAGAATTGAATTCTTGGTACAGATCCAGTTTTTATTTTTGACTATGCTAAGACAAATTTAAAGTTTGTTAACATATTTTATAATAGTGCCACTTCTTTCTTTCAGTTGCTTGTGAAATAGAAATTAAAACTTAGCCAGCATTATGTTTAAAGGTAGCAATTTGAAATATTAAACAATGAATTTTTTTTTTTTTTTACTGTTTTTAACAGTGGATGTTCCTTCAACTTGTGCCTTCTTGGAATGGATCTTTAAAACAGCTTTTGACAGAAACAGATGTCTGGTTTTCTAAGCGAAGAAAGGGTATGCCTGAAATTTTCATTGAGAACTTGTCTTTTTGTAAGTGAAATTTGTTAGAATCAGGTCCTTGGGAAAACAGAGAGAAAAAGGTATAATCCAGCATGGACAGTGTAACTAAAAATGTACTTTAACTTAGTACAATTGTCTTACATGTTTTATATGTTCTTTGGCCTATTAGTGTGGTTTTCAGTCTGTATATCTGATGATTAGCTTTATAAGTTCTTATTAAATATTGAGCCTCCGTGAACTAATCCTCATAACTTCACTCTCCTGTTGAACCCCTCTTAATTTCCCTAACCACTATCTTGAATTTTATGTTTATTATTTTATTTTTTTATTATCATTTTGTTCTTTAAAAAATGTTATTGCATACATAGTAGTATGAATAAGCTAACTCTGAAAAAAATAATCCTTGATTTGTAGCATTTTTCTCCATGGTATAGATTCATATAATGTGGCTGATTTCAGGCTAGCAACATGACAGCTGGGAAGAGATGTCCATGGTGAGCTCCTCGGAGCATGCCCAGGTCGTTTTATTTGAGCTGTTATGGAACTGCTTCACATCGCGGTTTTAATTTTTATCTCCTCAGTAACTAAAGAGATTAAGTGGCTCTTATATGTTTATTGATCATGTTGTCTCTTCTGTGAAATGTCTGCTTGAACATTTTTCCTATTTTAATAGCAGATTTGTGAGGTTGGGGGTGTAGCTCAATGGCACAGTGCCTGCCTAGCAAACGTGAGGTCCTGGGTTCAATTCCTGGTAATGCCTCCCCCACACAAAAATGAGTTGTATATGTTCTTTATATACTCTCAATAACCAATCCTCCGTTGTAAGTGTGTTTAGCACTTAACCTTTCAATCTGTAGGCTCTCCTTTTTACGCAATGTCCTTTGTGAATAGAAGTTCTGAATTTTAAAATTTATGTTGTGTCTTGTTTAAACTTAAGTTTGTAAAATTATTTTATGTAGTCATGTAGTCTGGCTAAGAGCCAGATCAATCTTTATCAAACTTGTGAACTAAAAATGTGAAAAGGGCTATAGAGTAAAATCTAACTTGATTTGCTTGAAGGACAAAAATACTAGGTTTATGTTGCATTATGGCAATTAAAGGTTAGGAAAGTAATAGAGGAGAAAAGTGAGGAGAGACTTTAAAAACGGAGAGAAATCTGAAAGATAAGGATGGAGAAGTTTAAAAAACATACGAATGGATTCAGTAAGAGCAGTAGATGTTGGGTAGGTGGCTCCATAACCTCACACCAATTTGTGCTCCAGGCGGGTCCACACAGAGAAGCTGACTCCAGCTGACGTGACAGAGACCAGAACAGGTGCTGTGCTTCATCGCAGCCAAAAGGCCGAGAAGCAGTAGAGGCCAGAATAGGAAGCTATGGGCTGGGGATACCATTCAGTGGCACAAGTGCCTGCCAGAATAGGAAGCTGTGGTCCTAGGGTCCTCTTCGTGGCCTCAGCATGTAACAGTGCACAGTATAAGGTAACTCGTCCAGGAGACATTGCATAAAGCAAAATACATATCTAGTGCATGTATTTTTCTGAGGACTTTATAGAGTCATTTCAAACAGCTTATAAAATTCCAAAAGTGATGCATACTGAGGATATAGTGGAGAAAGATCACTTGTAGCCCCTTCACCATTATATATTAGTGTATCTTTTCAGTTTTTGTATTGTCTGTCTTTTCAGGTATGTAAGGGTCTAGTTTAAAAGAAACAATAACAGCAGAAACATTTCTATACAATTGTACTTAAGCATTGATACTGAGTTTGGTTAATACAATTAGAGTAGCCACATGTTGGTCAGCAAGAGACTTTAAAACAAATTTTTTGGATTCCACAAATTCTTACAAAAGCATTGAACCCATTTCTTCTATAGTCTTGAAGAAAAGACTCCAGGGATTATCAGATTTCTCTAAGATTGTCTAGAATTAGAACGTTATAATCTATTCATGTAGCAGAGCACCTGTAAGGACACGATGGTATTCTTGGCCAGGCATGGTGCACACCTATAATCCCAACAGCTGAGGCAATGGGATCACTGTGAACTCAGAGCCACACTGAACAAGACTGTCTCAAAAAAAAAAAAAAAAAAAAAAAAAGGTATTCTCAGTATATACCCCATGCAATTTGCGAATGGGCTTTTTTCTCCTGGCAGTACTAGGGATTAAACTCAAGGACATGCTAGCACTGACCTGTATCTCCACCTCTTTTTCTGTTTTAGTTAGACAGGGTCTCACTAAATAGTCCAGATTGGGCTTAAATTTGTGATCCTCATGCTTCAGCCTCCTGAATAGCTGGGATTAAAGGAAATTGGCACGTTTACTTCAGCCTATGAACGAGAACAGTTACCTTTCTTTTTCAAAGCTCCTGGACACGGTGACATGCACCGATAATCCCTGCGCCCTGGAAGGTGAAGGCAGGAGGATCACAAGTTTACCTAGCCTAGACTACTGATTTAGTGAGACCTTGCCTCAAAAAGAAGAAGTAGGAGCTGGAGGCTGCGGGTGTAGCTCAGGGTGAAGCCTCTGGGTTCAGTCCCCCGTACTGGAAAGAGAAAAAGGCAAGAGATATAAATCCAGCCGCTTGCCTAAAATAAATAAGAAAAGTTAACTACCTTTTAGCCTGAGTATATTCCTCCCTTATATTCTTTCCTTGACTTTTAGCAGGTGCCAGAGGAGTGCCAAAACATGTATAAGATAGAATTACAAAAATTCTTTACCTTATGTATTTTTTTTAACCTTTTGTACTTTTACCATTTTCGGTTAAAAAAAAAGTACTTTGATGTGGAGAACAACTTCCTAGTTATGGAAAACTTTTTTTTTTTGGTGGTACTGGGGATCGAACTCAGGACCCTGCGCTTGCTAGGCAGGCGCTTATTCCACTGAGCTATATCCCCAGCCCCCCCCCCCTTTTTTTTTAAGGAAAACTCTTATTTCACATAAGGCATGATTTAAGACACAATGATCTATAATAGAAACTAGCTTTTTTGTTGTTGCTTTGTTTTTTGTTTTTTGAGACAGGGTCTCACTAGGTAGTTCAGCCTGGCCTTGAACTGAGCACAATCCACGTGCCTCAGCCTCCTGAACGCTGGGCTTACAGATGTGTGCCACATGCTCAGCTTTTTTACTGGAGGAGGCTTAATGTTTCCTTCTTGCTCATGAAAGTACATTAGAATGCAGCTGAGAACAACTTTTAAGAATAACCTTAAATTCCTCCTAAGTGAAAATATAAAATATTCATTTAATTCATGAACTTGACGTGAATAATAAACACTATTCATGTATTGCAAATTATGTTAACAGTGTCTTTTTTAAGACAAGAGGTTTAATTTGGCTCAGGAGTGACACTGTCTTTCTGGGTTGAGTTGGGTTTGACTTGGTTTTTTGAGACAAGGTCTTGCTATGCTGGCCTCAAACTTGACGCAGTCCTGCCTCAGCCTCCCAAGTGCTGGGATTATAGATGTGCACCACTACACCTAGCTCTAATGTCTTGTATTTTAATAGAGACTTAATATATTAAATAGTGTTTATCCCCTATAGCTGAAGCAGAAGTTACAAGAAGAAGCAGAAATTCATAAACGTACTTATTAATATTACCAAGAGGTGTTCCCTATACTGTGTATCTTGTAAAGATGCGTAAGTTAGGCATTTGAGCTCCACAGTTTCACTAGAATATTCAGTCCTTGGGAAGGGGATTCTAGAGTAATAATAGTCTACAGAGCGCCTTATTGCATTGTAAGCTCCAAACTCTCAAAAAAGTACACAGCCGAACTCCTAGTCCAATGATCTGATTAGTACCAATTTCTAAATCTCCCTAAATTTTTAACCTCACACTTGAGATTTATGAAATTCTTCAGTCTTGAAACTAGCTTATCTGTATTCCACTGAAAGTATGTCTATTCATAAAAACATTTAGGAATACAATAATATATTTTTTAAATGGCTTTTTGCTATTTGTTTGTTCATTTGTTTTTCAGATTTTGAAAGCACGGCCTTCCTTGAGACTGAGCAGGGAAAACCGTTCATGTCGGTGTTTAGACACTTGCGGCTACAGTATATTATTAGTGACCTGGCTTCTGCAAGGATTATTGAGCAGGATTCTTTAGTACCTTCAGGTAAGAGAGCACAATGAATTCATGATTTTAAGTTACATTTTTTGGATAACAGTAACATAAATGATAGAAAAGAGTAATGGAGAAAATAATTGTCCTTAATCCCAAAAAGGTGTACATTTTTCTGCCCAAATGGAATTGTACTGCATAGGTAATTTTCTGCCTGTACAGCATATGTGTTGGCTATTTTCCCATACCACATTTCATTAAATGTTCTGTAGAATATTAAAATGGCCTTCTGTAGTACAAATGTTTTTTAATTTTATTTAGGATTTTTTTTTTCTTTCAATATTGAGGATTGAACCCAGGATCTTCACACTGAGCTACATCCCCTGTCTATATTTTATTTTGAGGCAGGATTTCACTAAGTTGCTAATTTGCCCAGTCTGGACTCAAATTTCAGTCCTCCTGCTTTAGCATCCCAGAGTGCTGGGATTACAGGTGTGCACTGCCACACTCATTCTTTCATTTTAGTAAGTAGTACACTTATTTTGGATCAGACTTCTTTTTTTTTTTTTTTGAACCAGGAATCAAACTCAGGACCTTGCACTTGCCAGGTAGGCGCTGTGCCACTGAGCTATATTCCCAGCCAGATCATACTTTTAAAAATGACTTTATAAGTATTTAAAAGTCACAACTAGTTGGGCATGGTAATCCTAGCACTTGGGAGGCTGAGGTTAGAGGATCACAGGGCTGGGCAGCCTGAACCTTATAGTAAGACCTGTCTCAAAAAGAACAATAAAAAAACCAAAAAGTAAGGACTGGGGCTGTAGCTCAGCAGTACAAATGCCTCCCTAGCAAGCACAAGATCCTGAGTTCAATTCCCAGTACCAAAAAAATAACTTCGCCTAAAACAAAGAATCGTAACTGTCTTTTCTACTAGTACTCTTTAAATTCAGTTATTTGGTTTTTCTTTTCTTATTCTCAACTTTGTATGTGTGT
The DNA here is from genome assembly GCA_004027595.1 of Dinomys branickii. NCBI lineage: Eukaryota > Metazoa > Chordata > Mammalia > Rodentia > Dinomyidae > Dinomys > Dinomys branickii. The sequence continues at coordinate 19,077 of PVLD010009691.1, read as the reverse complement.
GTGTGTGTATGTGGTACTGGGATTGAACCCAGGGCCTTTGCACTGAACTGCACACACAGCCCTTTTTTAAATTTTGAGACAAGATCTCACTAACTCAGTAAGTTGCGCAAGCTGGGCTCACGCTTACACTCCTTCTGTCTCAGCCACCCAAAATGCTAGGAGTGCAGGAGGATGCCACATGCAAAATCTTTCATCTTTAATAATAGTATCCAAACCTAGTTTTTCTAAATTATTTCCTGAATGTATATTCTTCATCTACTAATTTAGAGATAGTTTAGAAAAATCCATTATTCAATTTTCTGTTAGAAGTTTTATAAAAACTGAAAATACTGTTTTCGGGATGATTTTGACAAGATGAAATTAGTGTAAACTCTGAACTATTAAACTCAGGAATGTACCTTTAGCTAAGGACTTTAACCCTAATTGAATCTAAATGTATTACTTCAAGTAAAGTCTACTTTGAGGCAAAATTGGATAACCTTTACCTTCTCAAAGATCATTAAGCCATTATCATTACAGCATATTTGGAAAATATAAGCTACCTGCTTTTTATATTGGTATTTTAAACTTGAAATTAGAAATGATAACAATTTTATCAGCTACTTACAATGTTTAAATCCTCTCTGTTCTATTTATACCTATTATTAATAATGTCTGTGGTGCAGAATGGCTGTCTTCAGTGTATAAGCAGCAGTGGCTTGCTATGCTGCGGGCGGAACAGGACAGTGAAGTGGGGTGAGTGTGTTACATCATATCACTGTTCATTAAAATCAATAGCAGTAATGTTTTTGTGGTTCTGGTGATCAAGCCCAAGGCTGCCTCTTACCTGGTCTGCAAGCACTTTACCACTAAGCTATATCTCTCATCCCAAAAGAGAAAAAAAAATTGCCATGAATTTTTAAATGCAGTCATTATACTGAAAAATCTGCCAGGTGTGGTGGTGCATGCCTGTAATCCCAGCACTTGGAAGGCTGAGGCAGGAGGATCCTTGCGAGTTCAAGACCAGCCTGGGCTACAGAGTGAGCTCGAGGCCAGCCTGAACTGCATAGCAAGACCCTGTCTCAAAAAGACAAAAAAAAAAATCAATTCTAAATTACAAACTCAAACTATTAGAGAAATGATCTTTTGATCAAATTTTGTTATATTTTTAAAACATCAGTCCTACAAATATCTTTCTGGTCAATTAGTATAATAAAGTGTTTGAATTGTGACTTGCTATGTTACTAAAGTTGAATAATTCACATACTTTGTTTTACCTGGTATGATTTGGTTTCAATATATTGAAACATTACTTGAAATAATACTTTTATAAAGCATGACTTTCATATTTACCTTACAGGTAAAGCTAATGGAGGTAATATTATCAAGTTCTGAGTAATAAATAGGTTGTTCTGAGGATCTTTGAATTGAAAATGAATTAAACATGCCCTTTCCAAAAGCATATGATGCCCTTACAAAATATTTCTGTAGTTCACAGAAGGTATTTTCACATTTATTACTTGACCTTTGTGCTAGCTTTTGAAGTAGGTGAAATAGTCTAGCTGTGAGTATATAGAGGAAGCCTTTAAAAGTTTAATTTTTCTGCCTCAAATCTCTTTTAATCCATTTTGTACACCAAGGAATTTCCCAAAATAATGGCTAATTATAAGTTTATATCCAATCAGTGAGTGCATGAAAGTGTTATATAAATTCATGATTATAATGTTATTGTTATCCCTGGTTTTTAGTTTTCATTTTACATATAATCCCATCTTTTTCTAAGTATATTCACAGCACACTTATCCAGTACAAATATAGTAAAATAGTTAAAATAGAAATATAAATCAAAAACCAAAAAATGAGTTATTTAATGGAATTCAGATTTAAAGTATTTTGTAGCATGAGATACTATAAATCATTCTACATGTTTTATTTTTGAGATTTTTATCACCTTTATCCTTACTAGGGATTAATATGTAATCTTACCTGAGAAACTGAGCTAGAGGAAGTTTTCTTGACTTCAGAAGTACATGGTTAGGGCCACGGGTGTAGCTCCGTGGTGAAGCGCTTGCCTGGCACACGCGAGGTGCCCGGCGTCGGTCTCGGCACTGGGAGGACGTAGCGGCAGCAGTAGCAGTAGAGGTGGATGACGGCGGTGGCACCGCCTGACGTGCTGCGCTGCACGACACCGAATGTGTGCTCGCAGCCAGCTGCAGGGCTGCCGGTGAGGGAGGCGTGTATGTGCTGGTTACAGTCCAGCAGAATCTCCCTCTGAGGCTCTCCAAGCTCTGTTCCACAGTGCTCAGGGGGTCATCTTTTTAAAACAGAAATACAGCCGTGTCACTTCCCTCTATGTCCCTTTGTGTCCTGGGACCCTTGATGATAGGTAAGACAGATTCCTGCTTGCTCAAGATGAGTGAGGTCAGATGGTGAAAAGCTTTCGCTCACTTTTCTACTTATTTTCTCTACTTGCATGTGTTTGCAGTTTGTCATAATACAAAGTTCAATAGTAACAGAACCCATGTCTAGGAACTCTGTCACCTAAAGGAAAGGTTAAACTGTGTTAGCACGGTGGATGGAGCCTTCAGCAGTTTGTCCCAAATGCCTCGTTTCATGTCTTATACTCATCTTATGCTCCAGCTACCCTAAATTCTTTGTCTCTCTGATATTCTGTTACTCTTCAGTCCATTTTTGATAGGTAAAAAACGAGTAGCAAACTCGTCTTTCTGCGTGTGCTCCCTGCCCCCGTACGGAACACACCTCCCACCTCCAAGCACCAGGCTCCCACCAGGTGGGGGCGTTTCCTCTGTGCATCCCTTCCACTCCCGGTGATCAATCTGTGCCTCTTTCCACATTGTCATGGTCACCGCGTGGATTTTCTGCTTGCCCGGGCTCTTGGATCTCAGGGGCGGGATTTGTTTATACCTACTGTTGTTGCCACATAGTTTCACCTTGTTCCAGCACCTCCTGTCACCCTCCCCCCATAAAACTACTTTCAAATCTAGAAGGAAGAGTTTGTTTTTCACTTGCAGGTTTTCTTCAATTACTAGTTGCCTATTTTCTATGAAAATTCATGACTTAATGTATACTTTTAGGCCTCAAGAAATCAATAAAGAAGAATTAGAGGGAAATAGCATGAGGTGTGGTAGAAAACTTGCCAAAGATGGTGAAGTAAGTATGTGTTTTATTAACAGTATTAATATTCTCATATAAATTGTTGAGAAAATTTGGCTCAGTAGTTTCTCATAGTCAGGTTAAAAGCAACAAAATCTGAGAACTCTTCCCATGAATTCACTTTACATAGTACTCATGACACCAGGCGTGCTTCTCAAGCGCTTATTTGACGGTTTTTGTAGTGTGATGTCCTGGGCAAGGAGTTACAGCACCGTGCCCGGCATGGGTTGATTACTTGCTCTTGTGTAAGACTGTTTGGGTCTATATTAGAGATTTGACAAAATGATCCCTTGGGCAGTCCAGAAAGCAAGATAAAGAAGTTCCCTAGGGCAGGCGCGGTGGCCCATGGCTGTGATCTCAGCACTCGGGAGGCTGGAGCAGGAGGATCACCATGAGTTTGAGGCCATCCTGGTCTACATAAATGAGTTCAAGACCAGCCTGAAACTATACAGCAAGACCTTGTCTCCAAAAAAAAGCTTATGTGGGAGCTGTTACATGGTCTTTAAAAGTGATTCACTTTGTAATTATTCTAAATTAAAGGCATTCAAGCCCTTTATTTGCTATCCACGAGTTACCTTGTTACCTTTTTTCTTTTCTCATAGACACACACACACACACACACACACACACACGCACACACACACAGAGACACACACACTCTCTCTCTCTCTCTCTCTCTCTGCTAGAGAACCTGTTACTGTTTTTAAAAGCTGATTTGTGACTGGGGATATAGCTCAGTGGCACAAGCGCCTGCCTGGCAAGTGCAAGGTCCTGAGTTCAATTCCCAGTACCCCCCCAAGATGCTGACAGTTAAAAGCTGATTGTGACTTGCTAAATCAGTTTTATAGCCTAATCATCTATACAGAAATAACATCCCAGTTTAGGCAACCGTCTGGTTCTTTTTCCTCCCAAATTCACCCCCTGTTGAGCTCTGTCAGCGTCAGTCACATCCGCGCTCACAGCTGCCGTGAGCATCCAGCGTGCAGTACCTTTTTATTCCTCCTCCTCCCCTGATGCTGCTTCCAGACCTTGTTCCTCTTTCATCCCTCACTGAGTCCTCCCATCTTCGAAGCCACCTTCCAGCGGTTGCGTACACTGGGCTCACACTTGTCACCCCGTTGTCCTCAGCAGTGATTTCATTGCCGGCTCCCAGCCTTCCTCCCCCGGGGGTCTTGTGTTACACCCTGCCTCGGGCGCCCACTCCCCTAAGGAGGCCCTCAGGGTTTGCACCTCTGGTGGCTGCCACCTCCAGAACCCCGGCCGGCCCGCTTGCTCTCCCCCTTGTAGCCTTCCCCTCTGGTAGCTGGATTACGGCAGGAGTGGAACCCCACAAGAGTGCAGTGCATTGTTCCTGCTGCCTTTCTTCCAGTCACTGCTCTCTCCTCATCCCCACGCTCGCTTCCCTTGTGCTTTATGTGCCCCATTAAAGTTGTCCCTGTTAGTCTCCCTGTTAGTCTCCCTCTCCCTCGCTCACTGCCTTATCCTCACCTGGCTAAACCCCAGTTGTTTCATGTGTTCTATGTGCTGGAGGTTGAACCTAGGGCCTTGTGCACGTCAGGTCAGAACACCACCACTGAGCCACGTTCCCGCCCCCAGCTTGGTCTCCGTCCGGCCTTTATGTGCACTTAATTCCTACCCCCAAGTGGACACCTGTGACAGGTACACTGTACCCCAGTGGGTTTCCGTTAAGCATTGCGGCCTTCCGTGCTGCCTGGGCAGTGCCCACATCCCTAGTGAATCCGTCCTCCTCCTGTCTGACATGGCTCGTACCTTCTCTCTCCAGAAGGGGAATGCTGTGCACTGGCCTTGTTTCTTCTGCACAAGGAAGAGACCTGGACCTCTTAGCGCCAGTGGCCCCGGTCTGCCTGCATCTACGGCGGGGCCTGTGTCTCTCCGCTCTGAGAACGGCTGCGCGTCTGTCTCAGTCCATCCCCTCTCCCTGCACTGGAAGTTTTAATTCTGTCACCATTTGCTCCCTTTCTTGGATCATCGGTGATTTTTTCCTTTGAATTATTCTCACTTAGCATTTAGCATCTTCAGTATCATCTGTCTTAAGCTATCTCTTGCCCCCTCATTCTCCCCAAGCTCCACTGTATTTACCTGTACCCCTTTTAGACAAAACTCATGGAAAACATTGCCTGGGTTCACTCTCTACTTCATCTTTTCCAAGGCCAGTGAAGTTGTGTTGTGTTGTTTGGTGTGTAGCCTCTCGATTACCTACAATGACAGGTGTTCATCACCGCTCCAGCGCCACTTTTAATACATTCCCAGTTCATTTGTACAGCTGCACTGAAACTGCCAAGCCAGTATCAGCAGTGACCCCATATTGCCACATCAGGCAGTCCGTAGTCTTACTCTGGCAGCTCTTAGCAGCATCGACATCTGTTTCCTCAGTCATTATTAAAAGATCTTCCCCACATGGCTTATAGGATAGCTTTCTCTTCCTACTTCATTGACTGTATCTTCTAAAGTCTTCACTAAGAGCTAGGTTTGGTGGCATACTCAGGAGGCTGAGGCAGGAGGATCATTGCAAGTTCGAGACCAACCTGGGCTACAAAATGAGTTCAAGACCAGCCTGAGCTGCATAGGGAGACGCTGTCTCAAAAAGACAAAAAAAAGTAAAATAAAATAAAGCCTCCGCTAGATCATTCCTTACTCGGTGAATGTGGCTGTGGCTGGAGGCTGAGTTCTTGCACTTCCCACCTCTGCTCACTCCTAGCCTTGTGATGTCAGCCCATCTCCTCACTGACACCCTGACTCCAAGTCCACAGACCTGACGGTTCAGGGGCTGCTTCTTGGGTGTCTTTTCACATCTCACACATAATATTCATGGAGGCTGCAGGTATGGCTCAGTGGTGGAGTACTTCCCAGGCACGTGCCAGGCTTTGGATTTAATCCCCAGCACCACCAAAAACAAATGTAAACAACCAAACAATCCCATTGTCTCATGCAGAATGCTTGAATGTCATCCCTCAACAACCTTGGTTCCCGGTGTTCAGTGTATGGGCAGCCCTTCCATCCATCCACACACACAGGCTCCAAACTTAGGATTCATTTTGGGTTTTTGTTTTGTTTTTTGGGGTTTTTTTGTTTCGTTTTGTCTTTTTGAGACACAGTCTCACTATACAGTTCAGGCTGGCCTCAAGCTCTCTTTGTAGCCCAAGCTGGTCTCGAACTCCAAACAATCCTCCTGCCTCAGCCTCCCGAGTGCTGGGATTATAGTTGTGCGCCACATGCCCAGCTTTGAGATTCATTTTGGACTTCTGTTTCATAGCATTCCTGGTGTCCACGAGAAATTATGCAAGGCTCTGTTCCTAAAATACATTATTTTATTTTGGTTTTTTTTCCTGTCTTTATGAGGCAGGGTCTCAATATGCAGCTCAGGCTGCCCTGGAGCTCACTTTGTAGCCCAGGCTGGTCTCCAACTTGCAACGATCATGCCTTAAGCCCCAGGTGCTGGGATTACAGGCGTGCGCCCCCATGCCCAGCCTACAAGACACTGTTAACATGCCTGCCCCTGACGCCTGAGTCCAGGTGACCTGTGCCCCTGCTTGGGACATTGGAGTAGCCTCGGAACTGCTCTGCTGTTGCACTTGTCATACAACAGCCAAAGTGGTCTTTTTAAAGTGCAAGTTGGATTCCATCATTTCCTTCTCTGACGCCTTCTGTTCACCTCCCACCACACTTAGAAGACAGCCGACCTCCCCTTGCAGTAGACTGTGGGCCCTGCCTTCCCAGCCTGGCCGCCTCTGAGCTCCTCCTCTGCAGGTGGAGCCCAGTCAGTCCCCACCCTAGCGCGGAGCCAGGCCTGCTCTCTCACCTCCGAGGAACCTCGGTGCTGCTCCTCCCTCTCCCTGTAACGCTCTCCTCGCCGGCTCCTTGCTTCAGCCACCTTAGGGCGTCCCTAGCACTGTGTAAGTCAGCAGGCTTCCCAGCCGCAAGCTGCCCTCCACCCCGCAGCTCTCTGACGTCTCATCTGCTTGGCTCTGTGAGCCCTTATTCATCCTTCTCCCACACAAACATGGTCATGTAGTAGGATATAAACCCTCTTAGAGCAGAAATATCATTTTATTTGCCTCTGTGCTTCCATTGCCTAGAGCAGTAGCGATGCCTGGCATATTTGCTTAACATATTAGTTAAATATTGAATTAATGTTATAATTTATGATCTCAAACAAGCCCTTGAAGTCCCAACTTTACTTCCCTATACCACAGTACCGTACCTAATACTCTCTTTGACTATTCACTGATAGAAAAAACAAACTCGGGACTTCATAATATATTTTCTAAAACCCAGTTCTGCTGGGCAGAGTGACACACACCTGTAATCCCAGCACTCAGGAGGCAGAGGCAGGAGGAGTGCTGTGAGTTGAAGGCCAGCCTGAACTGCATAACAAAACCTTGTCTCAAAAAGACAAAAATAATAATAATAGTCCAGTTGTATGTATTTCTGTTTGTTAATTAAGGTATTTTAGTCTTTTTAAAGTAAGGTGGTAGGGGGCTGGGAATATAGCTCAGTGGAATAAGCACTTGCCTAGCAAGCGCAGGGTCCTGAGTTCGATCCCCAGTACCGCAAAAAAAAAAAAAAACCAAAAAAAAAAAATAAAGTAAGGTGGTAGGCTGGGGATCTAGTTCAGCAGCACAAGGGCCTACCTGGCAAGTGCAGAGTACTGAGTTTGATTCCCTGTACCAAAAAACAAAAAAGTAAGATGAGAGCTGGGGATCTAGCTCAAGTGGCACAGCGCCTGCCTGGCAAGTGCAAGGTCCTGAATTCTGGTACCAGTAAGTCAGTGAATAAATAAATAAACAGAGGAAGGAAGGTGAATGTTAATGGGTTCTTAGTATCTTCAGCTAGCTATACTGAGAACTGCAGTGAAAACATTATGGTAGAATTACGGTGTGGAGGGCTTGAGAAATTCTGATCGTAAAGGCTGCTTTTCTAGCTCAGGTATATGTGGGCAGCATGGTTGGAGAGTCTGCTTCTCGTTCTCACTCACTAGCGTGGCACACTGACTGAGTCTCCCTTTGTCTTCCAGTACTGTTGGCGGTGGACAGGCTTTAACTTCGGCTTCGACCTGCTTGTAACTTACACCAACCGCTACATTATCTTCAAACGCAATACACTGAACCAGCCGTGTAGTGGATCTGTCAGTTTACAACCTCGAAGGAACATAGCATTTCGGTAGGGTGAGATTTCCCCAGCTACTACTACTCACTCTGGAGGAAATATAAGAAATAAAACTAAGACTTGATCTTTTATACCACTAATAGAACTTTGGTAAGATACAGAATATGCAAAAGAAATAGCTGGTTGTTGTGGTGCACACCTGTCATCCCAGCACTTGCTGGGCTGAGCCAGGAGGATCTCTGTGAGTTCCAGGCCAGCCTGAGCTACACAGTGAGGTGCTGTCTCAAAAAAAAAAGTACACAAATGAGCTAGGAGTTGATAAGGCTTAGTTGCTGTGAAGTATATGGTATTACGAATACAGTCAAGAGATCTGGTTATGTCAGCGAGATGGATACGCTAGAATGTGAATGATGGAAGGGTTGATACTGTGCTTGAAGCTGTTGCCTTGTTGGTATTTCTAGCAAGTGAAATGTCCTAACTAAAATATGGAAGGCATTTTTCTAGGAACACATGTCTAGTATTATTCCTCACTTTGTTAACTTTAGGAATTTGGGGTGTCCAGCTTTGCCTGATAGCTGACGTAGCGGTCTTTGGAGAGGATGCTGTAGGCCAACAAATTGGAAAGCAACTTACAAGCAAATTATTTCAAAATGCCAAAATTACTTATACTACATAAAAAATTAACACAACATGAATGGAACATAATATGATGTCAGAGCTAAAACTGCAAAACCCTGGAAGAACGTAAAGAGACTTTGAAACATTTGATTTGGCAGTTATTTCTTTGGTACAACAACAAAAGCATAGGCAACAAAAAAACAATTGGATCTCATCAAACTGGAAATTTTGTATCAAAAATTTTATTGAGGGACACTATGCTGAAAAGGCAACCCTAGAATGAGAAAATGCTTAGAAATCATGTGGTAGAAGTTAAAATAGCTAGAATACATAGAAAACTCCTAACACCCTAGAATTTTAAATTTTGAAATCAGGTAGATGTGTAGTTTCAGCTGTTTGAGAGGCTGAGGCAGAAAGGTGGATTGAGCCCACCAGTGTGCAACCAGCCTGGACAATATGAGGAGACTTAAAACGGGGGAAAAAACAAAAAGCTGGATTAAAAAATGAGCAAAAAATGAGCAGAGGTGGAAAAAAAAAAAAAGAGCAAAGGCAGTTGCAGAGCACTTGCCCAGCATGCAGGAGGCCCCGGGCCCAGTCAGCAGCACTGCCAAGAATGTAAGTAAACAAAGAGAGCAAAGGACTTGCATGAAATCCCCCCAAGAAGGGCTGGGGATACAGCTCAGCGCACAGCACCTGCCTGGCAAGCGTGAAGCTGTGGATTTGATCCCCAGTACCAAAAGAAAAAAGGAGAAGAAAGAAAATTTCCCTGAGAAGATACACAAATGTCTAATGGTAGAAACCAAGCCCCCACAGCACCAGACCAGGCCTTCTGACATGAGAGGAGTCTTTATTGGGGGAGGGGCAGAGTAGCAGACTACCTAGTGGACTAAGGTAGCCCCAAGCTGAGGAAAGCGGGGGCCTTTAAGCTCTTTTTTCTGGCAGGGGTCGGGTGGGGTGAGGAGATGTCCCTGGGCCAGAACAGCCTGAGCACTGAGCGGCGGGGAGGGCGTCCAGGCCAGAAGAGCCCAAGCGGCAGGAGTTGCCCGTGTCAGAACAACCCAAGCAGGGGAACTGCCAGAGCGGATGAGGGCAGGGATAGCTTTGTGGCCGAGGGAAACTGAAGTGGAACAGGTAAGGGAAGGAGAAATATTGAGAGTTAAAGTTTTCCAAGGGGGTGGGGCTGGCTGCCTTGTGACTTATCATCTAATACATACATGAAAAGGTCTACAGTCTCTCTAGTCCTTAGGAAATGCAAATGAAAACCACGATGAGATACTACTTCATACCTATTAAAGATGGCTGTTGTTCAAAACAAAACAAGTGTTGGTGAAGATATGGGATAATTAGAAACCTTGTGCACTGCTGGTAACCATAGATAGTGGTGCAGCTGCTGTAGAAAACACTTATGATGCTTTGCTAAAAATCAAATATAGTGTTGACTTAGGATCCACCGATTCCCCTTCTGGGTATATACTCGGAGGTATTAGTATGCTCACATTCATAGGAGCATCAGTCATGGTAGACAAAGGGAGGAAACCGAGTCCATTAACTGATAAAGGGATAAACACAATGTGGTAGCACACAGAGAGCCCAGCATCTTCAGTCTTGAAAGGAAACTCCCAACACATGCTAAACTTGAATGAGAGCCAGGTGTGGTGGCGCAAGCCTATAATCCCAACACTCATGAGGCTGAGGCAGGAGGATCCCTGTGCATTTGAGGCTAGCCTGTGCTACAAAGTGAGTTTAAGGCCAGCCTGAACTACAGAGCGAGACCCTGACTCAAAAAATTTAAACTTCAATGAACTTAAGTGAAATAAGCCTATCACAAAAGCACAAATAATCATGATTTTACTCACATGAGGTACATAGAGTGGACAAATCCACAGAAAGGAAACTGGAGTTGTCAGGGCTGGGGGAACGGAAAATGGAGAATTAGTGTGTAATGGGTACAGAATTTCAGCTTGGGAAGATGAAAATGTTCTAGAGATGGGTGATGATTACAGAATTTGTATTCTATGCTATAAAATGTAGGCACTGGGGAAATAGCTCACGACACAAGTGCCTGCCTGGCAAGCACAGGTGCTGAGTTCAATTCCCAGTACCTTAAAAAAAACGTAAACTTTATGTTCTGTAAATCATAGCATAAAGTCATTTATAAATTCTTTTGCTGTTTTAGTTACATTGCATAGCACAGGCTTGTAAATCCAGAATCAATTTACAGTTTGAAAAGACTGTTTGAAAAGAAAATATGGATGAGAAATATATTAAAGTGAGAGAGGGCTTGGTTAATTTGTGATTTAAAAGTCATGCTTTTGGTTTTTTTAATCCTAGACTTCGTTTGGCTTCTTTTGATAGTAGTGGAAAACTAGTATGTAGTAGGACAACTGGCTATCAAATACTCACCCTTGAGAAGGATCAGGTATGTTTGATTGCTTTTCTATTATTTCATTATAATATTTGAGTTTTGAATACTCTTAAAAATTCTTTAAGTGCCGGGTGTGCTAGCGCGGGCCTGTAATCCCAGCATTCAGGAGGCTGAGACAGGAGGATTGTTGCGAGTTTGAGAGCAGCCTGAGCTACAAAGTGAGCTCAAGGCCTGCCTGAACTGCATAGCGAGACCTCGTCTCAAAAAGACAAAAAAAAAAAGTCTTAAGTGAACTTAATATTTAAATGATTGTACTTTGATTTAAAGATAGATTTGTAGGCCAGGGATATAGCTCAGCAGCACAGGCACCTGCCACTGAGTTCGATTCCCAGTACAAACAAACAAACAAATAAACATACCTATATATTTGAAAGTTTATGTTTGCCAGGTGTAGTGGCACACGCTTGTAATCCTAGCACTCGGGAGGCTGAGGCAGGATTATCCGTGTGAGTTCGAGACCAGCCTGGGCTATATAAAGCAAGCTCCAGGCCAGCTCGAACTGCATAGCAAGAACCTGTCTCGAAAATACCAAAAAAAAAAAAAAAAAAAAAAAGCAATTATATTTTATGTTTACTTCAGCATAAATTACCAGATCCCACCACAGATCTAGCATCCTTAATCTAAAATCTGAAATTTTCCAAAGCCTGAACCTTTTTGGAGTGCCCCAAACAAAAATCCCACACAGGCCAGGTATGATGGCACGCACCTGTAATCCTAGCACTTGGGAGGCTGAAGCAGAGGGATCATTGTGAGTTTGCTGCCAGTCTGGGCTACATGGTGAATTCAAGGCCAGCATAAACTACATAGCAAGACCCTGTCTCAAAGGAGCAAAAACAGAATCCCATACAATTATGTCATGCACAAAATTATTTTTTAAATTGTGTAAAAATTACCTTGGGTATATATGTATAAACAAATTTTGTATTAAGACTTGGTTCCATCCCCAAGATAACTCTTATGGATATATATACCTGTATATCTCAAGCATTTCATATAAATAATACTCTACCCACAGTAGCATTATTGGGATGGGGGCAAAAACAGATTTGAAGGACAGAGGAGTTAATAAGTAACTGTGTATCTTCAGTATAATTTTCAAAAAGTTATTAGATGCTGAATCGTTGTATACATAAGTGCATGTTTTATAAGCAGACATCTTGAAGACAATATAGTATGTCTCCACAGCTCCTAAATATTAAGAAAACAGTTTTCTCTAGCATATTAGGTTTGTAAGGTAACAGACATCGATAATGTTCTCCAAATTATTTCTTTTTTTTTTTTTGGATCAGGAATCGAACTCAGAACCTTGAGCTTGCCAGGCAGGTGCTTATGCCACTGAGCTGTATCCCCAACTCCAAATTATTTCTAAAGCAGTTTCTTTATACATCATATACATGTAGAAGTTTAAAAATGTTGGGATGGGAAGGTATTAAAGTATAGATAGTCATGGCGCAAGCAGCCAGAAAGTTAAAAAGTATCTGGCCGTGCACTTGCCTAGGATGTAGAAGGCCCTGGGTTCTATCCCCAGCATTGGAAAAAGTAAAATAATATTTGTAAAACATACCTGGCCAAGTTAAAAAATTGTTCTTGAAATGTTGTTTGATTTATCTCTACTGTGTGCCAGGTTCTATGCAAAAGGAGTATTGGAAATGAGCACAGCTTGTGTCACTGGCACCTCGGAGCAGCGCACAGTGCCGAGGGACTGTGGAGCAGTGGGTGGGTGGGTTATTGAAGCAAGGAAAGGAGTCCGCCCGGGGAGAGCCTCCTCTCCTGGAGAGCGTGCACGGTGCGTGGACACCGAGCCCGCCCCAGACGAGTGAGGAGGGCGAAAGGAGCAGAAAGGCCAGCAGAGAACTGGGGCGGATGGGCTGTCCGTGGGCCACGGAAGTGTTTTAGTAAGGGAGTTGTATACTCTGGTTTCTCTTCAGATCGTATAAATCTTTCGCCTTTTAGTAAGGGAGGGTTGTGTGTGTGTGTGTTCGTGTTCATTCTGTTTTATACTGGGAATCATCAGAACCTTGTGTGTGTGTGTGTGTGTTCGTGTTCTGTTTTATACTGGGAATCATCAGGACGTGTGGGTGTGGGTGTGTTTGTGTGTGTTCGTGTGTGTGTGGGTGTGTGTGTGTATTCGTGTTCGTTCTGTTTTATACTGGGAATCATCAGGA
>PVLD010009690.1:0-75378 GCA_004027595.1 Dinomys branickii | reverse complement strand
CCCCTGTGACACAGGGTCTTGCTGTGCAGTTCAGGCTGGCCTTGAGCTCACTTTGGAGCCCAGGCTGGTCTTGAACTTGCAGTGCTCCTCCTGCTTCAACCTCCTGAGTGCTGGGATTACAGGCGTGTGCCATCATGCTCGGCTTTCAGCAGTTTTCCAAAAGAGAATGTGCCATTCTAAATCCCACCAGTAGTTAGGATGTTTTCAATTTTTCTTTTTTCTTTTCGTTTTTGTCTTTTTTTGGGCAGGGTCTGGCTATGCAGTTCAGACTGGCCTTGAACTCACTTTGTACCCTAGGCTAGTCTTGAACTTGCAACAATTCTCCTGCCTCAGCCTTCCAGTGCTGGGATTACAGGTGAGTGCTGGGATTACAGGTGTTCACCACCACCACCAGCCCAATTTTTTGTATACTTATCGGTACTTACTATTGTCTATCTTTTCAATTATAAAATCATCCTCGGGAATGGGAAATGTTATTTTATTGGGATTTTGAGTTGCACTTCCCTGGTGGCTGATGAGGTTGAAGTATGTCTGTTTACTTTTTTTTTTTTTTTTGTCCTTTATTGGTCTTTTTGAGACAGGGTCTCACTATGTAGTTCAGACTGGCCTTGAGCTCACTTTATAGCCCAGGCTGGCCTTGAACTTGCAACGATCCTCCTGCCTCAGCCTTCCAGTGCTGGGATTACAGGTGAGTGCTGGGATTGCAGGTGTGGACCACCATGCCCAGCTAACATTTTTTAATGTTGATGAAATCAGCTGATTATTTTCTTGCTTGTGGCCCTTTCAACCAAGATAGACCCCAGGGCTTTATGCTTGCTAGGCAGTGCTCTACCACTGAGTGATATTCCAGGTCTTTTGCTTTATGCTTTGATATATTTGATAAGCGATTACCTATGAAGGAAACATTTATTCCTATGCTTCTAAGAATTTTATAGTTTTAGTGCTTACATACGGATCTAGGATGTATTTAGAGTTAATTTTTGTATGTGATGTGAGGTAGGGATCCAACTTCAGTTATTTGTATGTAGATGGCAGTTTCCCAGTGCCAGTTTTTTTGCTCTCTGCTATGGCAGACTTGTCAAAAAATGTCAATTGACAATGCATGTAAGGGTTTTTGGATTCTTGAATTTATTTATTGCCTAGTCTGTATGAGTGTAACAATGTCTAATTATTGTCAGTTCATCATAGGTTCTGAAATTAAGCAGTATGAGTCCACGTTTTGTTCTTTTTAAAGATTGTCTGGGTTCAAGATTTTTTTTTCCATGACTGTTAGAGTCATTCTTTTTAGTTTTTGCAAAATATAGAGCTGAGGTTTTAGTAGCTATTGTATTGAATCTAGATTGATTTGAGAAGTACCATTAACAGTGTTAAAATGGTAATTTCCAAGTCATTTTCAGATATTATGTTGTATAATACATTATTGCTTGTCTGCTTCCTTGCTTGCAGTGCTGAGTATTGAGCCCACTGAGCTACATCTCCTGCCCTTTTAATTTTTTTCTTTTGAGACAGAGGCTTTTTAAGTCAATCGAGGTTGTGCTTGAACTTTTGATTCTCCTGCCTCATCCTCCTGAGTATTGGGATAGGTGTGTGTCACTGTGCCCAGTTTATTTGCATTTTTTTCTTTTGTTTTGAGACAGGGTCTCGCTGTACAGTTCAGGCTGGCCTTCAGCTTACTTTGTAGCCCAGGCTGGTCTCAAACTCACAGTCATCCTCCTGCCTCAGCCTCCCCAAGTGCTGGGATTACAGGTGTGTGCCTCCATATCTGGTATCTAATTTGTTTTTAATTTTTTTCATGTTGTTAGATTTATTTCTCAGTAGTTTGTTAATACTTGCCTGGCAGGGGAGATACCATGATCACTAAGTAGTTTGTTATTTTTTGAGGCAATTTTGGCGGTACTGGGGATTGAACTCAGGACCCTGCGCTTGCTAGGCAGGCGCTTATTCCACTGAGCTATATCCCCAGCCCCTTTTGAGGCAATTTTGAAGAAAAATGGAATTAAGAAGAATCTGTAGGGGAGTAAGTATGGAACAGTTGATATTTGGCTCTAATATGTGGGTTTAAGTAGAGCAGGTCTTTTGAATTTTACATAGGATAATAAGGTGAATCTGACTGATTTACTGTGTAACCTCCCCTTTCTACAACCATTTGGTGGTGAAGTAGGAGAAATAAAAGATGCCTCAGTATTTTCTCTGGTAATTTCTCTCCAGTAACAGCTGACACCCATCTCTGTGTATGTGCTGACAGTACTGGACGGATGCATTATAAATTTCTAGCGTGAGAAATGGTCAGATGGTAATGGCATTATTATAGGGAATACTGGAGAAAGGGATGAGTTTCAAAAATTTGATTGTTTAATTAAAGGTGTTAGGAGAATCCAGGTAGAAGAGCGTGCAGTTGAAAATGAGGATCTGAAGGTTTTTGAGATAGACTGGGGCTGGAAGTAAGAGATTCATAAATGGTCAACAGAAAATTTAGGTGAGGTGGTAGAACTTAACTATTCAAGATAAGCCAAACGTGTAGAACAAAGAAGGGAACCTTAGACAACTCCAGTATTTAGAATCCTCAGATGAGGAAGCAGCCAGCAGTATAGGAAACTGGAATGTCCAGAGAGAGGGAGGAAGGTCTCATACTGTGGATGGAAGAAACCAAGGGGAAAAAAAAACTCAAGAAATAAGTCATAATCATCAGTTATTATAAAAGATTGGATATAGCAAGAGCTGAAATTAAAGAGATCTCTGGTATTTTGTCATTAGAGGTCTTTGATGCAGTTGTTAATAGTAATCAGGACAGAAGTCAGCTTGCAAGGTACTAAATGGAAAGTACTTTTCTAGAGTCAAGAAAATAGAAAATAATTTGTAAGGAGTTTTGTTTGTTTGCTGTAAGGATTTTTTTGTTTTTTTTGTTTTCATTTGATATTGATTATGGCAGGTTTGCACCAAGGAGAGTTGGAGGGGATTTAAAATAAAGGGAGATTATTGATGAAGTGAGATGCTTGAGGATATGAGATCTCTCTCTAATACTGGAGAGAAGAGGCATGTCCTTAGAGAAATGGATGAGGTAAGTGCCTTGATGGAGAAGGTTGAGGAATTTCATGTTTTGTAGCTTGTGTTTTCTGTGAGCTATCACCCTACCTCCTGAGTGAAGAGATCAGTTGCCGTACTAGACTTGTAACTAGGTCTTACTCTTTATGGAATTGTATAGGTAGGAGCAGTGATTATAATCTTTTAGAGAAGGATGTGAAAGACAGACTGACAGACAGACATGGACTTGAACCTAAAAGATACTGAACTAGATTCCTAGCCCTCTTCATTTTTTAGTTTAAATATAGGATCTTGCTAAATTGGATAGGCTGGGCTCGATTTTATAATACTCCTGCCTCAACCCCTTGAGTAGCTGGAGTACAGTTGTGCAGTATACCATTCCCACCTAATTCTTTTCTTTGTGCTTTACTTGCTCTTCGTATAGTCTAGTTATAGCATCTTTTCTATAGGGTGTTAGGGATCAAACCCATGGCTTTGTGATTGTTAAAACATGTGCTGTATCACTGAGCAATGCTCCCAGCACTGGGACCTAAACTTTTTGAAAAATAAGATCCAGTGTTCTTCTGGGTCATACTTTTCAAGAGTTTCTTGAGCCTAGACTAGGTCTTAATCGGCTTGAGCTTTCAGCCATATCTGAGAAATCTGCCGCATGTACCATTTTCCAAATCCAAGCAGAGTAGTTTTATTTGTTTGTTTAGAACTACAGTTTTAATATATTAAGATGCTTTACATATGGAAACAAACCAATTTCCATTGAGAAGACAGCATCCATCCAATTTTTTAATTTAATGTAATTTTATTTTTTGGTCTTTTTGAGATAGGGTTTTGCTGTGCAGTTCAAGCTGGCCTTGAGCTCACTTTGTAGCTTAGGCTGGTTTTAAATAAACTTGCAATGTTCTTCCTGCTTCACCCTGTTGAGTGCTGGGATTACAGGCCAGGCATGTGCCACCGTGCCCGGCCCAATTTTATTTAGTTAGTTATTTACCCAATTTTATTTAGAAGAAAAAGTTTTTTTTCTGGTTTTCACATTAGTTTTAAGGTTCTTACGAATACTTGAGCTCTCTTGGCTTTTAGTCCCAGCATTTTTTGGATAGCATTTCATAAATTCTCCATCATTAGGTAGGTAGAAGGGTAGTTTATGCAACCCTGATTAAAAGCACTTACCTGATACTAAAAATACTTTTTATAATTTCAAAACAACTCATTTATAATAATTTCAGATCCTTATAACATTACTATATTGAGTTAGCCTCAGTAAATATATTGGATGTCTATTTTGAAGAAAGTACTGTACTGTACTTTGGTATAATGGAGGATTCTTCCTTCTTATTAGCTCAAATGTATATTTAGAGCTTTCCTTCCTTTTCCTTCCTTTCTTCCTTCCTCCCGTCCGTCCGTCAGTCTGTCTTTTTGATACAGGGTCTTGCCATGCAGTTCAGGCTGGCCTTGAGCTCACTTTGTAGCCCAGGCTGGTCTCAAACTCGCAATGATGTGCCTGCCTCAGCCTCCCAAGTCTGGGATTACAGGCATGCACCACCATGCCCGGCTGTATTCAGAACTTTCTATGTGGGATATAGTCTTAGATTTTAGAGATATGTTGGACAAGACATTTTATTTTTACCTACCACTGTGCAGTGTGCAGTATGGTTGGGAGGAGTGAGGAGGAGATACACAACACAAATGAGTAGACACATTAGCATCTTCTATGTAGTGGTTTTGTTAAAACTGTTTAACCTTGATTTTAGAAATGACAGAACAGTAAGATGGATCCAGAATGTGTGGCAGGTATGCGCCACCATGCCTGGCATTGCCCATTTTCAGAATAAAGAACTGGAGAAAAATATAATGTAGGTTATAGGTTTTTTCTTCAGCATGTGGAAAGCCAGTTTTTCCAGGGCCTTGGACATGTTAACCTAAGTATTCTACACTAAGTTGCGACCCTAGCCTGGTTGTAAGTCTTTAAAAATGGGGTTCTCCAAAAGAGTGTTAGAGAGTGCACCTACTGCAATAGGAATTACTTAGAAGGATCAACTGTGCAAAAATGGAGGGGGGAGGCCGATGTTGATAGTAGGTTCAAGATGTGTAAAGACCTTGTGTGGGAGCGAGGGTTACTTACTTATGGGGACCCTGTATGGTGCAGGGCTGGCCTTGAGCTCCTGCGCTCAGCATTCCTTTCGCTACCACCCCCTGAATGGCTGGGATTTGGGTGTATATCACTCTTCTTTTGTAACCATGCCAGGGTTAAGAAATAGAACATCACCCCCTAACCCAGAAGCCTGAACTTCAGTCCTTCCATCCCCCAAAGACAGTCATATCTTGGGTTATAGTTATTGTGTAAATTTTTTCAGTATAATCTTAATATGTAGCCATGCAGCTTAATGGTTAATAGTTTTAATGCATGTTTTAAGTTTTTCTCAGTTACAAGTTTTACTTCATATTTTGACTTTTTTTCCTGTGCAGCTTATTTGTCAGAGAAACGAGTCATTTGGCATACAGGTTTCTTAGCTTGGATTTTGCTGATTGTGTCCCTATTGTATCACTGAGCATATTTCTCTGCAGTTCTATAAATTGGTCTTCAGATCTAGAAGCTTATCAGATTTAGCTCTGCCTTTTTAGAAAAAGATTATTTCACATGTGTGATGTATTACATCAAGATGCATGTAACATCTGATTCTCTTGCTATTATCACATACTCATGCTCAATGCATAGATCCATTTATTCATTATATATTAGAAAATGGTGATTAAAAATTCACTCTTTATTGGCTTAAATATATTTATAAAAAAACCTTACCTTTTTTCTTTCTGTGCCTTGTGTTTCACATCTTTGTGTGTGCTGCAGATCAAACACAGGACCTTGTACATGCTAAGCCCATGCTGTGCCATGGAGCTATACTACCCTGGGCTTTGTGTTTGCCTTGATGTAGTTCCTTGAAAGAATAAACTACATCTGGTGGGATGTAGATGGTAGGAAATGTGACTTGGGGAGAGGGTTTGTCTAAGTGTCAGTGTGTAAAAACTACATATTACTTCATTCTTACTGCATTCACCTGACCTCTGGCATTTGAATTTGGTGGTACTATTTCTTCAGTGTTTTTAGTTCTGCAAACTAATGAGTTTGCTTCACATTGGTTCTTCTGCTGGGAAGTTGTTTAATCTTAGATTTTACAAGTTTTTATTCTTCCATTGCGTGTGTGCATGTATATTTTGAGACAGGCTTGCTGTGTTTTTCTGGCTGGCCTTGAATTCACTTACTTATACATGCTGGCCTTGAACTCATGGTGATCCTCCTATGTCAGCCTCCAGAGTGCTGGGATTACAGGCATGTGCCAACATGCGCGGTTGGTTGTTCTTCCGTCTTCACATACTATGATTTGGTATCACTTGTATTGTGATATGATTGACTGGAGTATTTTTGAACAGTTTGCTTTGATATGAGAGAAACAATTCATCTGCCATCTTGATGGAGTAAAGTCCTCTTCCTTCCATTTTACTTCTCATTTCTAGCCAGGACTTCAGATAGCAGTATTATGACCTGTGTGTTCACTTCTATATCTGATTTTCTTTACTAACTGTGCGTATTTATATCCAGGTACTTCCTAGACTTCCAGATTAATCCTCCAGATGTTTGACGGTATTAGTCTTTTCAAAGGAACACATTTGTTGTCATTTGTTTTATTGTATACAGATATTCTTCGTTTAATGACTGAGTTATGGTCCAGCAACTAGATCACTGAGGTGATCGCTGAATGAGGAATTGTGTATAGTTTATATATTATATTTAGGATGAAGTAGTCAAAGGAAACTCCAACTTGATAACTTTGCTTTTATTTGCATTACTCTAACGTGTAGTACTGTAGTGTGTAGCAACATAAAACTACAGTACTATACAGTACAATCATTAAAAATTATAGTAGTACTGTATAAAGAAGGTATACTATACCAAAAAAAGACACTGAGGCTCTATACACAGTATGTGCAGAAGTGTAACCCCCCCTAAAAAAGGGGATTTGTTATTCCAAGCAGCATGTTATAAGTCTGAAGAGTGAACCTCAGCCCTAAGTCCAAACAGTCGTTACATAGGTAGATCATTACATGAAGAAAATCTGTATATATTTTTCTGTTCATTAATTTTATTTTTCTTTAACTTGAGTTTTCTTTTTTTTTTTTTTTTTTTTTGTCCTTTTTGAGACAGGGTCTTGCTATGCAGTTCAGGCTGACCTTGAGCTTACTTTGTAACCCAGGCTGGTCTCACACAACGATCCTTCTACCTCAGCCTCCGGAGTGCTGGGATTACAGGCATGTGCTACCACACCTGGCCAGTGTATGTGTTTTCTTCCCTATCATGTGACCTAGTTGGTTAACTTTCACTCCTTTTCTAATATATGTGTTTTGTTGAAAATGTAGGTTCAGTAGTTGAGCATTTTTGCCTAGTGCACTCAAGGGTCTTTTTTTTTGGTACTGGGAATAGAACTCTGGACCTTGCGCTTGCAAGGCAGGTGCTTGTGTGGCTGAACTATATTCTTGGCCCTTCAAGGTTCTGAATGTAACTGGTCATATATTTTGATACTTTAAGTGTAGCATCCCAATTTTAATACATAGTTTTTATTGTTTAGTTCAGAATACTTGATAATTTCTATTCTCTACTTGGTCTATGAAATAATTTGAAAGTGTATGTCTTGATTGTCAAATTTTCAAAGTTGATCTTTTTATTTGGGTTTAGCATTACAGCATTGTAGCCAAAGAACATACACTGCATGATTTTACATCTTGAAATTTCTTTTTTTGGTACCGGGAATCGAACTCAGGACCTTGCGCTTGCCAGGCAGGCACTTATGCCACTGAGCTATATCCCTGGCCCTGTACATCTTGAAATTTCTTAAGATTTTTAAGTATTTTGTCTATCCCACATCTTTTCTTGGATGAAGTATAGATGATTGAGTTTTGTAACTTTAATCCTGATTTCCCCATATCATTCTTTCAGTTACTCCAGTGAAAAATCTAATATTCTAAATTTCTCATTTGTTTTCCATATCAGATAAATTAATCTTCAATATCTGTTCATATCCTAAATACCACTAACATTCTTTCTTTCTTTCTGTTTGTTTGACGTAGGGTTTCACTGTGTAGTTCAGGCTGCCCTTGAACTCACTGTGTAGCCCAGACTGTTCTCAAACTCTTGAAAATCTTCCTGCGTCAGCCTCCTGAGCGGTGGGATTGTAGGTATCTACCACAGCTATTTCTTGTTACAGAGTAATACCATGGCTATTTTTTAAAAAATTAAAAAATGTAAAGTATATAAAATAGATTATTCAGAGACCCGCTATACAAGGATTGTTTTCTTCAACTTGTTTTTTTTTTTTTTTTTTGGTCTTTTTGATACAGGGTCTCCCTATACAGTTCTGGGTGCCCTTGAACTCACTTTGTGGCCCAAGCTGGTCTCGAACTCACAAGGATCCTCCTGCCTCAGCCTCCCGAGTGCTGGGATTACAGGCGTGCACTACCACACCTGGCTCTTATTTCGACTTACTCATGGACCTAATTCAAATTTATTTTTTTTGTACTGGAAATCAATCTCAGGACCTTGTGCTTGCCAGGCAGGTGCTGTGCCACTGAGTTATATCCCTGGTCCCCCCTTTTTTTTTCTTTCTGTAGTCTACTATAGGTTTATTAGGTTTCTGTGTTTTCTCTTCTTCATGTAACATTCATTTGCTTATTCTTTCAGCGAGAGAGTCGAGAACCTGCTAGGTGGTAGGTTCAGGAGATGAGTAACAATAAATAGGACCCTGGAGTCCTCACCGCAGCAGCCAGCAGAGGTCTTGGCCTTTCATTTATTTCTCCAGGGTTACTTTGCCACTTTTCTCTGTTTTAATCTGAGCTTTAGCTCTACAGCACTGAAGTTTTGTTATAAATTGTGTGCTGTGAGAGTGACTTTGTGCCTTTGCATATGTCCCCAGACTTTAGAAGTCCTCTCTAAAGTTTTTTTTCTGGTAAACTGTTACAATACACTCTGAATCTCTTCAGTTAAAAGCTGAGTCTTGATGAAACTGTATTTGACTCTGCCTCTTGCTCCTTGATAGGTTAGATAGTATTGTTGTGTCTGTTTACATAGGAGATTTATGTTGCATATAGTTTCTGGTATGTGTCTGTATTTCTCTCCTTAGGCTGTAGTTCTTTTGTGTATGTACTATATCTTTCTGTATTTGTTTAATACTGAGCATGATACCTTATATGTGAAGCATTCAATAAATAATAGTTTAGATAAAAATCATGTTTTAACTTTCATTATGTATCCTTTTTTTATTACAAAATGGTTTTGGGTATAGATTGTTTCAGTTGGTTAAAATGTTCTGATTAACTAAAAAGCATATTCTGAAATAGGCAGTTTCAGATGCAAGTTTTCAGCAGCTTAGGGCATAAAAGTGTATGCATTGGTTGTTTATAGTATGACTACATTTTTGCATATAAGCCGTTATAATGGGATTTGGGATTCCAAGTCAGCAGATCTGTAGTTTGTCATGTAGTTTATTTGTAGTGTTTCTAGTAATTACTATCTATTGTGATGGTTTCATAATTTAACCTTGTTGTCTAATGAATGTGTTTCTTAGTGTTGCCCAACTGGAACTAGGACATATGCTTGTTACTAATACAGCACCCCTCAAACAAGGGTTGCAGAGGTCAAGAATGAGTAGGCAACATGTATAGACATACTAAGATGGTTACTTGTCTAACCCCTCAGGTAAAGAATATGAAGGTAGTTTTTGAATTTACCACAGACATGTTGCGTTTAAGTGTTAGCTTCCCACCTGATCACCCTAATGCGGAACTGATTACTGAGCATTCCTGCGCAGATTACTATAACCTCAGTGGACAACTGAGGTTGAGGTAAATAATTGAATGCAGCTTGCTGTATGAAAGGAGAAGCCAAGCTGGGGTGGGCAGATCTCTACAAAAATATGTATTGGAAAGAACTTACCAAGGGCCAGACAGTACTAAGACATTCTTATAATGAAATTTCAAGCCATGAAGGATAAGGAAAAATATTAAAAACTTTCTGATGAGGAAAAAAGTAACCTATGAAGGAGTAGAATGAGATTTTTTTATGTTGAGTATGACGGAAGAATACTATCATAATTCTAAGGAAAATTATTTCCAACATAAAATTTTTTGTGCAAGAAACCGTAGGTTATTGTTTGTTTTTCTTTGTTTTGTGGTCCTAGAAATTGAAGCCAGGGCCTCATTCATGCCAGGCAAGCAGTCTACCACTGAGCTACATCCTATCCCCTTTTTTCCTTTCGGTTATGCCTTTTTTTGTACCAGGAATCAAACTCTTGGACCTGTGTCCTCAGCCCTTCTTTGGATACAGGGTCTTGCTGTGTTGCGTGGGCTGGCCCTGAACCCCTGGACTTAGGCAATTTGCCTCTCTGTTTTGAGTAGCTGGGACTACAGTGCACGCCTCTACACCTATGTATCAGTCAGTTGTCAGAGTACAATTGGGATATTTTTAGGTACAGACTAAGAAAACTGACATGCAGATACCCTTTTATTGCATGGCACTGCTCCAGAAAGAGTATGTGATGTAGAAAGCAAAATAGTAAGAGGGATTTCCAAGAGAGCAAGGGCACGGCCTGGAATGGTCATTCCAGATTGGGCCGGAACATCCAGGCCTCTGGGAGCCAGAGTGACCTATGTGCGTGATGTTTGAAATTATCCTTGAAACTTTGAAATGAGGCAGTAAAAAGATACAGTGAGCAATTCCAGGGAAAAATTAAACGTGAATAGAAACTTAGAGAGTACTGCTTATTTTTACAGTGACTAATATATTTGCATAGTTTTAATGAAGCAAAACTTGGATGTAATGAAAATAGCCCAACTAGATTTATAGAATATGAGATGTAGGAAATGGGAGTTGGTATACAATATGAATTATCTTTTTATAGATACTATATCTTTATATATTTTATAGCAAGATGTTAGATTTGAAATTGATCTCTTTAAAAATTTTTTTTTTATTGTTTTGTCTTTTTGAAACAGGGTATTGCTTTGCAGTTCAGGCTGGCCTTGAGCTCACTTTGTAGCCCAGGCTGGTCTCGAATTCACAGTGATCCTCCTGTTTCATGGGCCACCATGCCCGGCGCTTGGGAGGCTGAGGCAGGAGGATCACTGTGAGTTCAAAGCGTGACTGGGCTTACAAAGGAGTCCAAGACCAGCCTGAGCTGCCATAGTGAAGCCCTGTCTCAAAAAGCAAAAATAAATAAATAAATAAATAAATAAATAAATAAAAAATATGAACACATTATTTAAAAAGATAATTATAAGCACATTATTTGGAAATAAGAACATCTTATCCCTTTTTGTATTATTTGTTAAAAAATTCTATGTTATCCTATATTGTTTCTCAACTGAAGGAATATAGGTCCTCCCTCCCCAGTCTTTTTGAGACAGGGTCTCGCTACGCAGTTCAGGCTGGTGTTCAGCTCACTTTGTAGCCCAGGCTGATCTCAAACTCACAACGATCCTTCTGCCTCAGCCTCCCGAGTGCTGGGATTACAGGCTTGTGCCACTGTGTCCGACTAGGAATACAGTTTTTTATCCTCCAGGTTGAACCCTGGTTCTTTTGACATTAGAATTTTAAGGATTTTTCAAATTGGAAAGAAGGCAGCCAGTCTTAGGCTTCAGTTTAAGAGAATTTATTATTAAGATAATTTATTATTCAGAGTAAGATAATTTATTCTCCTTAGATTTGGTGTAGTACCAAGCTTAGTCGGTTGCCTGGTGCTTCCTTGAACCTAGATCCTACTTTGGCCCTGCTTGGCCTCTGAATTTGACCATATCTGAATGAAAGAGTCCTCCTGAAGTGGTACCCTCATTAGGTTGCATTCTTCACAGGGTTTAACTCATATATGGTATTTACTGCTTTTTCCAGGGAATGGAAAATGGTGGGGAAGATGACAGCTTTGTGCTGTTGAAGGTGTGAACCCTATGGCTCTTAAGGTTAGGGTAGCAGTAGAACAGATTTGTTTTCCTTCTCTCTCTTATTAGCACCCCTTTTTCCTCCCTGCAATTCCAAATGAGTTAGCTTTTTGTATTTGGTAAGTCAAGGAAAGTGCTGTAGTGGGAGTGTGAAGTAGGACTAGATTTTTCTTTCTTTTCTCCCTTAGCTGCAAAGTGGTACTTCGTGGGCTAACGAGTAGTGGCAAGGGTACTGGAGAAATGGTGTGGTGGATCTGTCATGGCTGATTGGGGTTACCAGTGAAGAGGAGGGAAATCGCAGCAGCACAGTAGAGGGATGAAAAGTTCCTACTGGGGAGGTGAGTTCTATGTTGTGGTATGGCATTTGGCCTTTGGAAGGTTGCTTTCATTAAACTACCAGTTACTGCTGGTATTTTACTGATTATTTATTGTACTCCTGCTATATCTGGGCACCATTCTAGGTATTGGGGAAGTTGCAGTAAACAAGAAAAGAGAGTCTTCCTCTCAAGAATATGGACCGTTTACAGGGGAGAGAATACATAGAGACAGGTAGGCAAATGGAACACACAAATGGGAAGTTTAGTGATATAGGAACTGTAGCATGCCAAGAGAGCAGCTAGCCTAAGTTTGATGGGTGTGCTTGAATCAGGAAAGTAGCCTTTAAGAAGGTCGAGCTGAATTTTTCTTTTTCTAATGTTGAGCTCTCAGGAGAGGGATCTTGACTGCTTAGATTATTCATTATTGTATCCATAGAGCCTAGCATAGGCAGTTAAAAGAAAAAACTTGGGTTTATTGAGATATAATTGGCATCTCAATACAGTTCACCCATTTAAAGGGTATAATTCATGACTTTTACTTAGTGTTCATCAAGTTGTGCCACTATTACCACAATTGAATTTACAAAAAAAAATTTTTTTTTGAGTATTGGGAATCGAACTAGGACCTTGTGCTTGCTAGGCAGGCACTTGTGCCACTGAGCCATATCTGTGGCCCAGCAAAAATGTTTTTATCAATTTTTTATTAGTATATTTTGCTATGAGAATTAGTAAATTTACACATATATATATATACTTACACATACATACATATATATGTGTGTGTGCACACGCATGTGTGTATGGCATCTTGATCCTTTTTGCTTCCTTTTCTCATCCTTTCAGCTCTTGATTCCCAAAGAACTCCGGTTCATTGACCTTTTGTACTTTTTTTGTTGTTGTTTTAAATCTTGATTCATTAATTTCCTCTCTGTTTTTCTGTCACCTGTATGGTTTCATTGGAAATTAATGACTTGAGTCAGGTCTTGTAACATTGGAAGAATTGTACTAGTGTGTACTACATTATCCCAAATCCATAGTCAGGTTACATCCAGTTTTCCCAGGTACCAGTTGGGTCCTCATTCTTATTTGTCAATCATTGAAATGTTCATTTGAATATATTTAAAATGTAGCCTTATAGGTAGGTTCCTTTATGTAGACATGTTTTCAATTTGATAAATGATTTTGTTCTGCTTTTGTTTTTGGTGCTGGGGACTGAACCACTTCCTTGTGCATGCTAAACACATGTTCTACCACTAAACTATACCCTGACCCTACTTTTGTTTTTATCAGTGTGCTTAAATGACTTTTTCACGATGGTTTTTTTTTTTTAATTTCCATGATGTTAAATGTATACTTTGCCTCCCCCAGATCCTAACAATGTACTACATTTTTTAAATTAAATTTTATGATTTACATTTTACTTTCATGTCTGATCCACCTGGCATTTGCTTTTTCTGTATATTTAGAGTTGGGAGTATGATCTTGCCTCTATTCAAGCTAAATTTACTAAATATTTACACTATTTATCAAATAATTTCTTTTTGTTATTTTGTAATTTATCAGTTTCCCTTAATACAAATCTGTTTTTGAGATACTCAGTTACATTAATCCCATTGTTTGTTCCTTACCCATTCAGAAGCTTTTCTCTGGATTATGTCAAGTTTCTGACATAATCATGCACTGTATGATTATGAGGATCCAACTGGGACCTGGGAAAATTGGATGTAACCTGTCTATGGATTTGAGAGAATGTAGTACACTAGTACAATTCTTCCAGTGTTACCAAGACCTGACTCAATTCATCAGTTTCCAATGAAACCATACAGGTGACAGAAAAACAGAGAGGAAATTAATGAATCAAGATTTGTTAAGTCTTTCCTTGTTTTTCTAATTGAAAGTTGGCTTTCAGCAGGCGCTACGATGTGGGTTTATAATCCCAGTTCTTTTGCAAGCTGAATAGAAGGATTGCAAGACTAGTTTAGATGTTTTAGTAATATTCTGTCTCAAAAAAAAAAAAAACAAAACACCTGGGAGGAGGAGGCTTGGGATATAACTCTGGTAAAAAGTTGACTAATCTGGTATTCTTGGACCTTTAGCTTTTCATGTAAATTTTATAATATATTTGGCTTCCCAAAAAGTCCTGCTGAAATTTTAATTGGAGTATCACTAAACCTATTCACTAAAAGGATATCTTCAAAATGTAATGAAATTTGACCTGTATTTAACTTGTAATTCTTCTTGGGAGAAGTGGCCATTTGAGGAAATGAGGGGATTCTAGACATTCTTGGCATCCTTTAAAAAGAAAAGGTAGGACCTAGAAATTGAAAATGAATATTGAGAGATCAGGGTGTGCCGTATATAATAGCAGAGGGACATAAGAGTTGTTGGGCAGCTCCTATCTTTGTATTTTTTTTATTTTAAGTTTTCTGCAGTCCTAGTTAGAGAGGCAGCCTAAATCTGAGATGAGGTGAAATTCAAGATACAGCCTTGTGGCTGTTGAATGGCAACAGGTGTTCTTAAAAGGTAAATTAACAACCAATCAAAAAGTCTGTTTGTCCTGGTACTTAACAGTATACGAGCTGTACTTGCAGCTTGTATATTAAAGATGCTCTTGAAAATTATGAAAAGGTTAACATTTCAATTAAAGTGGGCAGAGAACATCGGTTACAGTTTCTAGAAGACAATAATGGAAATTGTATGTGTGTATTGTCCCAATAGAAAAAGAATGGTAGTGCTGCTGGGGATATAGCTCAGTGGGACAGCACCTACCTGGTAAGCACTAGGTCATGAGTTCGGCTCCCTGTGTCAAAAAAAAAAAAAAGGGGAAAAAAAAAAAGAATGATAATATTTTGTGAAGGTGTGTGCCCTCAAGTACCACCCTGATAGTGTCATTGAGAGTGTATAGGTACCTTTTAGGAGTATAATTTGATAATATCTGTGACATCAATGTAATTAGGAGGCTGCATAAATCTGAGTAATAAGTACTTGATGGTCTGTTTTACTTGTTTTGTCTACTTTTGTATAGTGTAATATTCTATAATAAAAAGGAAAAGTACATATTCTTTGCTGCAGAACTTACTTTATATTGTAGTTGGAAATGTGAAAGAATGACTTTTGCTTGTAGTAGTAAAACAGTGGAAACATTCAAAATATTCCTCAACTAGGTAATCGTTAGAAGTTAGTTTAGCTGGTAATGAAAAGAAGTGGGGTCAGTAGCCTTCTGCCATTGAGCTGTATCTCTGGCTTTTACATGTTTTTAGTGAGACAGCAGTCTCAGTAAGTTGTCTGGGCTGGCCTCAAACTTATGATCCTCCAGCCTTCATTTCCCAAGTAGCTGAGAATACCAGGCCTGCATCACCATTCCTGGCCTAAAGATTTTTATAGCTCTTATTTTAAACTTACATTGTTGTGAATTACATTGTCCAAGATATGATAGGTGATCAAAATATACAGTGAGCTGGGCGTGGTGGCGCATGCCTGTAATCCCAGCAGGCTGAGGCAGGAGGGTTGCTGTGAGTTCGAGGCCTGCCTGGGCTATAAAGTGAGTTCAAGGCCAGCTTGAGCTGTATAGTGAAACCCTGTCTCAAAAAGGCAAAGAACTCCAAAAAAAACAACAACAACAACAACAAAATATACAGTGAATGTTTAAATTTTTAAAAATTTGTTGTAGTAAAAGACGTAGTGCCATTAATCCCACTTGCTCTGAACACTTGGTCTGTTGTTCTTGCCACTTTTTGTAGTTCTGGAAGCCTTCTGTGATTGTCTTTACGAGAATGTGGTAACAAATACGGTGATACTTACTGCTGCTGTGTTCTATCTAGTGAAAAAGTAGGCTTGTTAAATGTCCTTATCCATCTCTTCACTGTGTGTGGCCCTGTGCATCTTGTGAGTGGTTCTCAAGGTGAAAATGACCTTGAAAGGCATAAGTTTGAATGGATTCAGCACATCTAGGTGGCCATGATAGTACATCTAGACGTGGAAAAGGACGTGCAGAACTACTTCAGAAGATGGCAAGAACGATGGGGTGTGTTCAAAGTGGGGGAGATTCTGAGCTGGATTAGTGGCAGTGTATCTTTTACTGTGTAAACAGTCACTACAGTTTTAGGTCATACCATGTGTATTGTTTTGTGAGAAGAGTTATAGAAAATAATACATAAATAATTTTCCACTTTTGGTTAAAAGATAGGAATTACATCTATTGATATATGTAAGATATGCATAAGAAAAACCAGAATTTAAAAAACTTCTTTTGTGTGGCAAGATAGCAGAGGGACTTTTTACCTTTAAATATGTGTTTCTGTGTTATTTAGTTTACCATGAGCATGTTTACCTTTGCAATCCAAAAGGGAATAATAAATTTTAGTTTAATAATAAATTTTAAAATTAGAAAATTGCCTCCTACTAACAGTCACATTCTAGAAAAGAGGGAAGTTCAGTGATATGGGAAATTGAAAGATTTTAAGTAGTTGGGGATGTGAACAAAGGTGTTTAGCTTAGAAAAATTTAAATTATGCTTTGGGTCATTTACCTTTTTCTTGTTTCATTTTCTGTAAGATTTCTTGGAGTAGAAAAATTTTAAAAGACAATACTTTTGTAAATGATTTATTAATGTCTTTTTTATATTTGATCAGGTAAAAGATTGGTATGTATCTGCCTTAGATATGAGTCAGTCTATTTACTTTTCAAGTTTTTCAGCATAATTAATGCCATAGTTGAAGGTATTAGTAGAAAAAAGATTTATTGCTGTTCTGGTTTGATATTGTCTGACCTTTGCCAAGTTATTTTTGTCTTGCAAGTTACAGTTTCTGCATGTAAAAAGGTAACTATAAAATTTTCATATCCAAAAACGTCTCCTCCATAGCACTACCCTTGAATATTAAATTACCTCTGTATGTGTCAACCCTGACCAAAAGAATGATGTGTGAATGAATACGCAAATGCTCAGCGTAGGGCCAGGCGTATAGTAACCTTAACCCTCCCAGAGGTTTGGCTGTGAATAGGAATAAAAGGAGAAGATGGTAGCATGAGGCCTAAGGAATTAAGGGTTTTATTGGGTCCAGTCCCTTCCGAAACAACACGTTAGAAATACTAGGAAAGCAGGGTAGAAACGGCAGTGGTGGCAAACCTATGACACAGATGCTGCAGCGGGCTTTGTGTATCATTGGAAGCTCTGATGATAAATACAATTAGAGCTGTAATGGTGATTCACTGCATTAGAGGAATAAAAACGCTCGGTACAATATGAGGACAAGTGCCGTGAATGGTGCAGCAGGGAGAAAGGTAAGAATGGAGAACAGCAACACAAACCCAGATCTTGGGGTCATGGAAAAGGGATGATGATGCAGTAGCAGGGCGTGTGAAACTGACCGGGAATATGTGTAAAGTTTATGTATGTATGTATGTATGTATATATGTATAGTTTGTCCCCAAATTGGAGGAGTCTGTGTCCTAGCACAATACCCCTGGTATCTGTTGTGGTCATTTCTCACTCAAGTTAATTTTGCTATTCACACATGCTTAATTTTCACTGAAGGGATATAAAATCTCAAATGATCATATTTTAAAAAGCTTTTTAAAAAGTTACTTGTCAGTAGAGTCATTTTTATACTGTGATTTAAAGGTACGAAATTATTGGTGTCTAGAGAAAGGTTGTTAGCCTGGCCTTGAAACATCCCTGCTGATTTTATCTTTCATGTTTTAGAATTCTTGAGCATTCATCCTGTCAAACATTTAACTCTTCTAATCATAGCAGTAACGTGCCCTTTTGCGTAGCTAACTGTAACAATAATAAAGGGCAGTATATTCCTTTTATTTATAACAGTAGTTCTCAGAATCTGATCAGTGGACCCCAGTGGGACTTCTGTAAGATTAAAGAATAATGAGTTTCTTTGTTTTGTTCACTTGTTTTTTCAAGATGAGAATCTTGCTATGTTGCTCCATTTTTAACTCTTAGGGTCAATCCATCATCTTGCCTCAGCCTCCTTGAATAGCTAAGACGGTAGCATATCCGGGAGGATTTTTTCGCTTGTTTCCTTTTTGGCCTTGTTGACATTTGTGGTCATATTGCAGAAACAGGGCTAAGTAAAAATTGCTTGGTGCTGTAGTACCAATCAAAGTGGCATCAGACTATCCTATGATGAGATGTAATTAAAATATTTGGTGAATGTTTACATTTAAGAAAAATTGTAGTCAGACACATTGCCATTGTTTACCCTCAAAACAATCCCTCTTCAAATACACCCATAATTCTTGCCATGTTCTGAAGCAGTTCTGAAAGTCTTCTTTTGTGTGTTTTTACAAGGTATGATCAAAAATATGGTGAATACTGCTGCTAACTGCTGCCCAATGGAAAGGTAGGCTTATAAAAACATTACGATATGTCCTTACTGACCTTATTCACTGGTTCTCGTACTGCTTAACCTCTAACTCTTTTCTACAGTCAAAATGGCCATGAAAAGTAAACATTTTGAATCCATTCAGGACACTCAGGCAGCCATAATAGCACAACTAAAGACACTCATGAAAGAGGACTTCAGAAAGTGACAAGAATGATGGGATGAATGTGTTTGAAATGATGGTGAGATCTTTTATTATAATAAATAAAAATTTAAGCTGGGCACGGTGGTACATGCCTGCCTATAATCCCAGCACTCAGGAGGCTGGGGCAGGAGGATCACCATGAGTTCAAGGCCAATCTGAGAGACCAAGTAAGTTCAAGGCCAGCCTGAACTGTGTAGTGAAACCCTGTCTCAAAAAGATTAAAAAAGAAATTATTTACTGTTTTTCAGCCACACCCTTGATTTTCATTGTCACTGTCATAGTAGCAAGTATAAAATAAACACACAATCTTTTTGCTTATGATTTAATTTTATTTCAAAGAGAATAAAAAATAAAAAAACATTAGAAACGATACAAAATTTCAAAAAACAAGATAGGAATTCAACAGTGGTTGTTATATTGCATATCGTTGTCTTTAAAGTAGTTGTTCAGATCACCAGATATAAGCATGTAGAGTTGGTCAAAAAAAAATTTAGGCATTAACTGTTCTGTCCAACAAACCAAAAGAAATTAGTAGTACTATTATCTTAGCTATCTTGTGTGTGTGTGCGTGTGTACATTTTCTTTTTCCCCTTTAACAATTCTTGAAGGAATAGCAAAAATTATTAAATTTGGACTTGAATTGAGACTTTAATATGTTTAATGAAACAAGAAGTATACATTGGATATTTGTGCCATTGTTGGGTTTCTTCTTCTTCTTTTTTTTTTTTTTGGTACCAGGAACCGAACTCAAGACCTTGCGCTTGCCAGGCAGAAACTTGTGCCACTGAGCTATGTTCCCGGCCCCTCGCATTGTTAGAATTACCAGCTGAATTAGCTATTTCTTGGAATATTACTTTTACTTGAAGCAGCGAATCCCTTATGCATATTGTAGATGCTTTCTTAATGTGACAAACTCTGATATTTACCTTTTTATTTAAGGAATTTTGGTTTTCTTCATTCTGGTGGGTTTATGTATAATTTATTTAATACAGTTTTGCCCCTACCCACTTTATACCATTCTTTTTTTTTTTTTTTTTTTTTGCAGTACTGGGGATCGAACTCAGGACCCTGCGCTTGCTAGGCAAGTGCTTATTCCACTGAGCTATATCCCCAGCCTATACCATTCTTGTCAAATATGCTACATCTCTATATGTTGTAGGCCTCGTACGATTATATACTTTGTATATTTTCTTTGGAGGAAATGTGCATTATCCTTAATAATTAGATATCTTAAATGCTTGCACTTGCACTGTGCATGTGTGTGGGTATTTGAATTTCCTTCTCCTTTTAGTTACTTTTAATCTTAAGAATTTTAGGTGCTAAATTACTGTAATCCTGAAAATTTGGGAGGCTGAGGAAGGAGCATCCCAAGCTCAAGTCCAGCCTGGGGAGTTTAGAATGACCGTCTCCCAAAAAAGAGGGTAGGTTGGGCTGGGGATGCAGCTCAGTTCTAGAGCTTATAAGGTGGCTTCTCCGATAAAAAGTACAGTTTTTATTTGAGAATATCTATTGCAGTTTTGAAAGGTGGTTTTGCTAGCTATATGATTCTTGGTTGGCAGGTTTTTCTTTTTACACTTTGGCTATGTTATCCCACTTCTTTCCTGTCATTATTTCTTATGAGCAGTCATGTGTTGATCTTAAGATTCCCTTATATAAGTAATTTTTCTCTTGATGCTTTCAAGATTTCATTTTTGTCTTGCAGTATTTTTACTACAGTGTGATTTAGTGTAGATCTCTTTGTATTTATTGTACCTGAAGTTGGATGAATTTCTTAGATATATACAGGAATGTTTTCAGTAACTTAGGGAAGGTCTTTGTTACTATTTCTTTGGGTACATTTAAAATATATTTCTTGCCAGGTGTGGTGGCATAGGCCTGTAATCTGAATACTAGGGAGGCTGAGGCAGGACGATCTTTATGAGCACAAGACCAGGCTGGACTGCAAAGTGAGCTCAAGGCCAGCCTGAGCTGCATAGTGAGAGCCTGTCTAAAAAAAGTTTCTTTCAACGCTAACTTCCCCTCCTCTGAAACATGGTCTTAAGAAAATTGGTAGTGGTGTGTTATGCTCTTCATGGAATGATTCAACACAAGCCATAATTTTGTAGTATATGATTTTGAGAGTTTTTTTTTTTCCTTAAAAAGTAAATGTTCTTGTAAGAAACTGTATTCGGATGTGTTTTGTGAAATTTGTGGGTCTTGATTTTTTAAAAACTCTTGGTTTTCATATTTGAAGAATTGTGATATTCATCCCAGGATGAAAGTGGCTAAGGCTGGGTATATCTCAGTGATGCAGGCGCCTGCCTGGCAAGTGCAGGGTTGTGAGTTCGATTTCCGGTACCAAAACAAAAAAAAGGTGAAGTTCAGCAGTGACTGTAGAGGAGCCATGGCTGCTCTTTTAAAGAATGAATATACCACTCCATCATGTGTCTTAACTGCATATGGCATAGTGAAGAGATTAAGGCTTAATTCACTTTACTTTTTATCTAAACCCAGTTGTGAGATTAAAATTATAATGGAGGCCTTCCTACTTCAACTTATAGATGTTGTTTGATGATAGCTGCCCAAGTACGTTATGCTGGCGTGGTTGCTCAGAGTAGGCAATGGATAAATAGTGAGAATTGCTACAATTTTAATCTTATTTAGAGAATATTTGTTATTTGAGGTATTTGTTGTATTTCCCACAGTTTAAGGTTTTTAACAACTTAACTTTTTTGAATATGTTAGAATGAAATTTATTTACTTTATTAGTAAGTCTTATATTTGGTCTTCTATTGCCTAAACAGAGACTCTACAGGGGCAGGTAATTCACTGGTCCACAAGCGGTCTCCTTTACGTCGAAACCAAAAGACGCCAACATCCTTGACCAAGCTGTCTTTACAGGATGGACAAAAAGCCAAAAAGCCAGCATGTAAATTTGAAGAGGGTCAGGATGTCCTAGCTAGATGGTCAGATGGCTTGTTTTATCTTGGAACTATCAAAAAGGCAAGTTATTTTAATAAAGTGTATTTCTGCTGTTTTTTGTACTAAACTTTAAATCTTTAATTTCATATTTAAAATTTTAGCCGGGTGTGGTGGCTTATGCCTATAATCCCAGCACTTGGGAGGCTGAGGCAGGAGGATCATTATGGGTTTGAGAGCAGCCTGGGCTACAAAGTGAGCTCAAGGCCAGCCTGAACTGCATTAGTGATACCCTGTCTGAAAAAGAAAAAATAAAACGAAATAAAATTTTTAAGAGATCACCATAATATATTCATTTGTATTGCAGATAAACATATTGAAACAGAGCTGCTTCATCATATTTGAAGACAGTTCTAAATCCTGGGTTCTCTGGAAGGACATTCAAACAGGCAGGTGCTAGTATGTCTATTGAACTTGATTTATAGTGAAATTTGACTTTGTTCAACTTGATATTTTCTGATACTGTCCTTTGAATACATTGCATTGTAATAACTCAGGTTCTCATTGAGGAACAGTTGAAAAATTGCACTGCATGCAAAATTCCGTTTTCTTTTGTAAACATGAGTGTCTATCGTGGACTGAGATATGCTATATATTTCTGTTCCTTTTCATTCACTGTGTCCCTTTGAGCTTATTATTTTTTTTTAATCTGTGAGATCCTGCAGGTTTAATACAAATTTGTTTTGTCTCTCATTCTTTCCCTCCCTCTTTCCTTTTTTTATTATTTTATTTTTAAAATTCTTCCTATCTTTATTTATTTATTTATTTAATTTATTTTTTCCTGTCTTTTTTTAAAGTAGCAGGAAAGAGAACCGTTTTATGTGCAGTTAGAAAGTTGTGAAAGTGAGGAGTCCTATCCAACAAGTGTCTTACGTAGTATATCCAATGAGTCATTATACATATACATGTGTGTTAATACATTAATTTTATCTAGTGGGTACTTTTAGGTTCACATATGGAAAAATACAACCATGTTAGTATTCAGAAAACATGGCAGCATCATAACAGGGAGATCCATACTGTGTTACGATTTTACCTAAATTTAAAAGTGTTTGTAACACTCTGCTGTTTTTGTTTTTGTGAAATGATATACAGTACTCCTATATTGCTGTGCTACTGTAAAATTGTTTGGGTTATTGACTTTTGTAGTTGCATTTAGTGCCTAAAAATGTTTATACTCTTTAATATTTTTAATAAATGGAGTTCCAGTAGTTTATTCGTAATTTTTAAAAACTACACATGTATTTTTACTGTAGATTTTTTAACTGTATGTTTATCTTAACACAAAAATTAAAATTTCTAAGATGAAAGGGGCCAAGGCTTTGCACTCAGGTGGATTTTGTAGTAAGGGAGACTAGAAGTCCACTAAGCTATACAGGAAGGTTCTTCCATGTAAACTTGTTGGTTAAAACAGGTTTATATAATTCTCAGTTCCTCAGAACTGTTTCTTGATGTGAATACATGTTTATGGGATTAGTACCTCCTTTCTCTGCAGAGTCTACCGGGTTTAGGAGACACCCATCTCAGGCTGGTCAGTTACTCCCTTTGCATAGAATTAGAGATTCAGACTCAACAGGTCCCAGGTTCAGTCTGGCTATTCTGATTGGAACCATAAATCCAGAAACTAAGGAAGACCCCTTCCAAACAAGCAAACAAGTGTACCTGGGACCAAATACAGGGGCTGGGACCAAATACAGGGGAAGAGAGTTAATATTGTTTTGAGACTAAAACAAATAAGCAAAAATACAGAGGATAGATAAAACAACAATTAGTAACCTATGTACCCCAAAATAGAGGTGTAATGAAGTAAATTTGGTTCTTTCCACTAGATGGAATATTATGCAGCTTTAGAAGTTATAATTTTGAAAACTGTGAAATACTTTTGATAGAAGAAATATTACATAGTGTTGATGAAAGGAAGCATCTCGTGGTGGAGAGAACATGGATTCTGGCACATCTGGGTTTGAATTTTAACCTTGATATTTTCTAATTGAAGGTCCTTTGATTAGTTACTTTATCTCTCTGGGCCTCTGTTCTTCTCTATGGATGTTGCTTGTCTAATACATTGTAGGATTAAACAGACTGTGTCAAGAACCTAACATAATGCTTGGCCCACGGCACAAAATTGTAAATATTTACTAGTGTTTATAAATAAAGTGTATATTATTATTTTTACTGTACTGAAATAGGTAAGAAGAAAATACTGAAAATAAAGGTTGTGTTAGGGTGATAAAATCCTAGTGTTAAGTTTTTTATATTTGTAGAATAAAAGTTGTTTAAAGAAAAAAATGATTTCTCATAAAAATATAATTGGTAAATATATAATTAGTAAGTCAAAGCCTCAGTTTTTGTTGCAGTGTGATTCTTTTAGGGTACCTGTACACCGTATTTCTAAATTACAGAGATGAAATAATAGTAGATGGCCAGCCTGTTTTCTGAAGTAGTAAATAAATACTCTGCAGCTACAGAGACAAGTGATGATTTACATATCTTTCTGCCCTTTTCCTTTAGTCAGGCAAGGTGAAGGAAAATATGCATATGTGTAGCTGTATATTGTATAGGGTAGCTCTAGTGTTCATAAAACTTCTTCATCCCCCAGCCTGACTTCTAAGTCATAAGAAATAAGAGATGCTGCCTGAGTACAATTGAAATTATGTATGATATGAGAAAGCAGTTTAAGTTATGAGTGTCAGGTATCTTTTAAAGGTGTGAAGATCAGAGCGAGCAGAGAGAGACAGGGAGAGAGCATTTTGTGTATAGTACTTTGCCTTTTTGAGACATTATGATCTAATTGACAAACACTCTATGGCCTGTCCACTGAGTCATAAAGTAGTTGTGCTATGTGGAATTCATTGTGATTTTTTAAAGGTGTGTTTTAAATATTTCAGGAGCCACTGGAAGTGGGGAAATGGTCTGTACAATATGTCAAGAAGAGTATTCAGAAGCTCCCAACGAAATGGTTATATGTGATAAATGTGGCCAAGGTAACCTATGATTTTTTTTTTTTTTTTTAATTTTGTGGAAAAGTTTTGTTATATACTGAATTGACCTTGTTGAAGATTAATGAGTAAAAGTCATTTACATTGGTAATTTGAAACTTTTATCCTGAGTTTTTTCATCAATTGTGTTTTAATGAAGGAAACTAGTACTAGCATGCCTTCTTAAAATTGTGCTTTGCAATATTTATTAATAAAATAGAATTTGCTTTATGCTTTTTTTGATATTAAGGGTATCATCAGTTGTGTCATACACCTCACATTGATTCCAGTGTGATTGATTCAGATGAAAAATGGCTATGTCGACAGTGTGTTTTTGCAACAACAACAAAGGTATCTTTTACGTATTTTAGGCTAAAGCCCTAAGTAGAGAGCTTGAGAGGCATTGTCAATTTAGTGATGGTGAACGTTGAAAGTTTATTTGGATGAAACAAACATTCTGTACTGGTTAGAAAGAATTCCTGTTTATTGCTTGAGGAATGCTACTTAAGTGACTTGCACTTTTGCCTTTATGGCAGTGGCATGGGAATTGGGGAATAATATGAAAGAAGACAACAAAGTAGAGATTTTTAGACAGTTTATGGTGTGGTAGAAATTTAGAGCAGAATTATTTTCAGAAGTGCCGGACATTTTTAAGTTACAGAATTGTATTAAAAAAAAAAAGAATTGTATTTAAAATGTTATCAATTACTTTTAAAATAATTTTTCCCTTTAATATATAGAGGGGTGGCGCACTTAAGAAAGGACCAAATGCCAAAGCGTTGCAGGTTATGAAGCAGACCTTACCCTACAGTGCGGCAGACCTTGAATGGGACGCAGGCCATAAAACTAATGTCCAGCAGTGTTACTGCTATTGTGGAGGCCCTGGAGAGTAAGTAGATACAACTACTGAATGCTATTTAAGTAACTGCTGTTCAGTTTTTCCTATTGGTGTCATAGGAGTGATTGTTACAAATACGTAAAAGTGTTTGTAAGAAGAGTAAAGTTGAAAATATAATACTGTTTCACACACAGAAATACTTAGCCAGGTTTTGCTTATATCTATATGTTAAACAGTTTTACAGGATTGGTATTCTTGTTTTGTTGTGTTTTTTTTGTTTGTTTGTTTTTTTTGTTTTTTATCTTTTTGAGACAGGGTCTTGCTACACAGTTCAGGCTGACCTTGAGCTCACTGTGTAACCCTGGCTGGTCTCGAACTGCGTCCTGAGTGCTGAGATTATAGGCATTTGCCATCACACCCAGCTGGTTATTCTGGAAATTTAAAATATATTGTAAATGTTTGTGTACCTTATAAAATAGTTGTATAGATGGGAAACATTTACTACAGATGTTCCATTGCGTGTCATATTTAATGTGATTGACTATTTAGAAATGGTACATTTAATATTACTATTTGAATGAAAGAGTACCAGACAGATTTTGGTTAAACTACAGAATCAAGGTAGGACTTCTTCACAGAGTGTTTAGAGAGTATAACTTAACTGTTCTCCCCTATGTACTCCCTTTTTTGTGAATATATGCAAATTGTTTTCAGAAGACACTGTTCAGCGTCTTTTCTAAGTTTTTAACAGAAAAGCATTCAGCTACTAGAGGTCTGTAATAGGAATCATACCTCTACATGGGGTTTAGTAACCACAAGACTCATAACCAGGGTATTTAAACTTTAATCAGGATATTTGAAATTTGTTGTATACTCAAGTGAGTGCTAAGAGTGTATGCATGTTTTGTGTGTTTTGTTTTTTCATTAGTGCTCCCCAGAAGCTTTGATATTCATCATTTATCATTAACTAGTAAAATCAGAAAAGGAGATCATTTAAGTTCACCATTGTGGTAAATAGTATATGCATAATTCAAAGGTATATCATTTTATTAATATTTGTCATTAAATGTTTGCTAAATCAGTAAGCCAGAGTTCTTATTAAGAATGTGGAGAAATTTAATTACAATTTATGATCGCTGGTATTAATTCTGCCTTTGAAACTAAACACATATGTCCTTCTCCGTAATAGGTAGCTTTTTATAGAATTTTTTAAGTTAGTAAATTTTATTTCCTGTT
This sequence comes from Dinomys branickii, assembly GCA_004027595.1. Lineage (NCBI taxonomy): Eukaryota > Metazoa > Chordata > Mammalia > Rodentia > Dinomyidae > Dinomys > Dinomys branickii. Next base: position 48,496 of record PVLD010009690.1, on the reverse strand, counting down.
TCTATGACCCATGTAGCAATAATGTTCCTTTTTTGCAGACTAAAATCTCCTGTCACTAGTGAATATTCTTTATAACACAGTTTCCTTGTGTTTGTTCCTTTCTAATGAAATATGGTAGCATGATTGGAAAAATGTAATGGTTTCAATGGTCTCTAAAGAATATAAAGACCTAAGAAGCTGTTAAAGTGCAGTAGTAGGTGTTAGGCTTCTAATGCTGTCTAAAGAAATTTATTAACTTTAACCTGTCATATTCTTTGGGTTAATGTTGGATTTGTAGGTGGATAAGTAATAACTTCAGTTCTTTGGGGTTTTTCAGTTATTATTTTTTATCACTATATATTTGCAGTACATAATGATTTTATTCTCTGTGGGGAGTTGGCACATATATATATATAACACATCTTAATTCTTCTTGATCCCCTGCTGCTTTCACTCATTTCCCTCCATCTGTTGGTCCCCTTTCCATTTGCAGAACATTTATCTTCCTGTTTCCTATTAATTTTCTTCTGTTCTTTATTTATATTGAGGGGTTCTAATAAGCTAATATTAAGCCAATTTGTACCTCATGTACTTTTTTTAACTATGAGAAGATAATTTAACGATTAGCCTTATTTAAATTATTGATTGCTTTTGTTTTCCTTATCAGACTCTGTATGTAATACATGGCTGCTCTACAGAGGGTACCAGAACATACCTATTGTTCGATGGTGAAAGTGCATATAGAAATAAATTTTCAGTTCCTCATTCTAACTCATCTCGGATTTTACGGGATATTAACATCTTTTAGTCCTTCTTAGGCTTTGGTCACTTCAAATTAAAAAATAATCTTCCTAGTTTAAAAAAAATCACTTATAAAGAGAATGAAAAAAATTTTAAAAGGGGATGGAAGGAATGAAAATGAATTGAGGTGTATTATGTATGTGTACCAATTCCTCACAATGAATGTAATCATGTACTGCAAACATTTACTAATAAAAGGATATATCCTATTAATTATGTAGAATTTTTGAAATCGAGATGCCAGAAACAGGCTCAGATTATTTAAAGTATTTTATTTAAAGCATTATTTTATTTAAAGCTTTCAAAATGGGTAGAAGTAATTATAAATGTGAGGCAAATCTTTCATTTTTTGAAAACAAGGCTAGGAACTGTGTCTGATACTGTTAACATTATACCTTCAGCGTGTAGCAGAATACTTGGAAAGTAGTATTCAAAGTCATATGATAAATGACTGTCCTGATCCACTAGAGGGCTTTTTGATCATGTGGAAACATTTAGCCTGAAATGATAAATATGAGTAAAATCATAATGTTAAAACAAATAAAAGGTTTCCTGCTTTTGGCTATATGTGCTTGCAGTTAGTGTGTTGGAAGAAAAGATAGTATTGGAAAACAGTGTCTTTTGTTTACAGAAAAGGATATATCAAAACTATGTACTAATTAAAAAGAGATGTCCTCCTTTGATGAAGGTTTAGTTTCAGCAGCCTTAGGTATCTGAAACAGATCTGTATACCTGTATAATGAAACAAGTAAACCTGCCACAGAGCCAGATTTTTATACTTGATAGCCTTAGAGTTCTATATATGTTAACCAAGTTTATAAATTACAATACTTTTTGTTATACTAGACTAGATTGATGGCAACACAGTAAAGATAAAATTAAATATTCATAATCCTAAAGCTCCTAAGGCTATGTGGCATTGGAACAAATGGTTGTTTAACCTTGGTCTTATCTCTCCTAGGGTGTAAAAAATTGACTTGAAAGAATTTCAGGCTTAGAGCAGGATGTGGTGCTGGGTACCCCTAGCTTGAGCTCCTCAGGAGGCTGAGATATGAAGATAGTTTTAGCCCAGGAGTTCAATGCCAGCTTGGGAAACACGGTGAGACCCCTATCTCACAAAGGTGGTGAAGAGAGCTGGGTGTGGGGAGCACCCTGGTGGCGTGTGGAGTATGTGCTCAGCTTGTGCAAGGCCCTCGATTTGATCTCTGCCACTACCAAGGGGAAAAAGTGAATTGCAGTCTTGTGCGCTGAGAGAGGTTCTTTACTAGAGTAGGAGCAAGGAATGGTTGATCAGAAATAGATACATATTTGAAGAGCTTATAAATCCTTATGAATGAAAGAGGTCATACAAAATGGCCAGTATTAGAAAGCTCATTGGGAAAGAAAAACAAACCAGCACTTAGTAGTACTTTAAATGTAATACTTTAATAAGAACTATATTCTGGACAATGCCACTTTGTTTGAAAAAATAAACCTTTTTAAATCACTGGAAGTAGTATTTTAATCTTAACTTTTTTCTTTTATAGCTGGTATTTAAAGATGCTACAGTGCTGCAAATGTAAGCAGTGGTTTCATGAAGCTTGTGTGCAATGCCTTCAAAAGCCAATGCTATTTGGAGACAGGTAAGAAAGCATTTGAACTTTACTGATTATTTTTGTGGGTTTTAAATTGGAATCATTTATAGTTTCAGATTTCTAAAAGTAGTTTTAATAATGATTTATAAAGGAGTCATTTCAGAGGGAAAATATTGAATATTTAAAATACACATAATTTTTGTCTTCTGTACTGTTCCTGAAGGCTTCCCCCCTTACTTCCTGGAAGTTGTTAAGTACTGTCAGTGATACTTCTGTTGCCTCACAGTGGTCTAAACTTCTCTTTGGCACTTCCCTTTAAAGAATCTTAAAAGGATTATACCAGGAGTGACCAACAAATAACAGCGAATGCTATATTTTAAAAGCACATATTGTTAGGAAATGACAAATTGCTATTACTTCTTCTCAAAATTCTCTTCCTTGATTTGAACCCACTTACTCCATCTTTCCTGCCACTTTTTGAAGCACTTCTGGAAGTTTTCTGGAAGCACGTTTTCAAGGTGTGATAAAACGACGCCGCTACCAAGTGCCATCCAGTGTCTTCATTTACTGTATTCATTGGATGTGGCACTGTGTGACTTCAGTAGATTTACAAAGTCAAAATGACTATGAAAGGCAAACAGTTTGAATTGATTTAGAACATTGAGGTAGCTATGATGTTGCTACTAAAGACATTCATTGGCTTAGTTCCTTTCTCATTGCTGGGACAAAATACTCAACACAAGTTTAAGGGGGAAAGATTTATTTTATTTCAGTTTGTAGAAGTTGTAGTCCATATTTGCTGGTTGCAAGGCAAGACAGCCTGGCAGATGGGTGTGACAGAAGAGAAAAAGTTCATGGCATGGCAGGCAAGGAGCAGCTCTTCTGCTTTTCTTTTTTATTCCATCCAAGCTACAAGCCTTTTGGATGGTGCCACCCATACCCAGGGTAGGCGTTGCCTCTTCACTGAGTCTGTCTCCCATAGCCAATCAATGGACTGAATGAACCAGCAGTACATACCCATCATCCATTCAGCTCCAAAAGCCCCACCTGTGAGGATGTGGGCTTTGGAGGGACATGTAGATAAAAGTCATAACACTCATCAAAAAGGACTTCCAGTCTGGCATCATAAAGTGACAAGAATGTGTAAATGTGTTTCAAGCAAGGGAGAATGTTTTGGGAAGGGGACTAATGAATGGCATTGTGTCCCTTACTATAATAAAAGAATTTATGCACATGATTTTAGATTATACTTTGATGACAATGAATTAGAAAAGGCCACAGGACTTATTTTTTTTTTTTTTAAACAATTTAGATATAAAGGATTTCCAGCCAGATGTGATGATAACATACTACTCAGGTTTAGGCAGAAAGGTTGTAGGTTTGAGGCCAGCCAGGGCAACTTAGTGTGACCCTGCATCAAAATAAAAAGGTTTGGGAATGTATAGCTTAGTGGTGTAGAGTACTTGCCTGTCACACACAATACCTTGAGCTTAATGCCCAGTGATGGGGAGAAGAAACCATTCTAAATCAATGTTTTCTATATTTTGATTATTTGGAATAGCAGTGGGCTCTAGAAAGAAAAAGTTAAAGATGGAGCATACCTTTGGTCTAAAAAACCTGGGTTTAAGTCTTCAGTATTACCATCTTTTTAAGAAGCATTATATTCTGTCCTTTGGACTCTTCTTAGGTTATAATAATTCAATGAAACAGTGTGTATGGTATAAGCATCGTAATTCTTTGCACACACAAACCATTAGTAAACTATGGATACGCATGAGTCTATGTGTACTTTAAAGGCTTCTAATGGTTAAATATTGTCCTTTTCCTCCTAGGTGTGAGCTATTTCTTTTTTTGTTGTTAGAGACGAAATTCCTTACACTGTATACAGTGTCATAATTAAAATTATATTTTACTTTTGAGTATCAGTTCTTTTTTTTGTTTGGTTTTGGTCTCTTTTGAGATGGGCTCACTATGCAGTTCAGGCTGGCCTAGAGATCACTTTGTAGACCAGGCTGGTCTTGAACTCAGAACAAGTACTCCTGCCTCAGCCTCCCAAGTACTGGGTTTACTCCTGGCCTTGAGTATCAGTTCTTACGTCAACAGTAGGATCTTCATTGCCGACTATTCACTGTAATTGTTAAGAAATTTATGTATGTTCTTGATTACCCATGTGAAATTTTTCCTTTTGTTTTCAGATTTTATACATTTATTTGCTCTGTCTGCAGTTCTGGACCAGAATACCTCAAACGTCTACCATTACAGTGGTAAGCATGGGCATTTCTGTTAAAACAGGGAAAAAATAGCCATATTCCTAAACCTATGAAGTGAAATCTCAGTGCACATACTATGACTTTGCTTAAATAAAACATGATTGTTCTTTAAGCCTAGTTTTATTTCTTTTATTTATCCTCAAGCCTATGCCACTTCCACCAATGAGTATCCACTCTTATTGATGAATTAATAACCTGTTCATTATTGCATGGAATAAATGAAGTTTTCAGACATTTTTTAGGTCTTAAAATTGTTGTGTCTCTAGTTCTTTTGTGCTTTTAGGGTATTATCCAGTAGAAAAGACATAAATTAAATATGACAGCTTTTGTTTCAGTGTAGTTAATTATTATGTGTGGGAACTGTGATGCCTTAATAACAGTGGAGATTTGCAAAATATAGCATTTAAAAATTTTGTTTCACATATTTTAGGATCAGATAAGTTTTAATTCATGAGTCAGATAAAATAAAGTTTGGTAAAGTATGCTCTGCTCTGTAGCATATATGTAGTTGTAAAAACACAACAATCTTGAATATAAATTATTTTCTCTTGACGTGTGAAATTCTCTTCCGTACATTTTCAGTTTACAGTTACTATTCAAGTTAAGTAAGTGTTTAATGTTTTCCAATTTTTCCGTGTACCATGTGTTATATCATAGATACAACTTTAGGGTATTGACCCTCTAGTTATCTTAGCATTTCACTTTGTACTTTTGGTTGTTGGTTTTGTAAAGAAAGTGTGTGATTTCTTAAGAATAACAAAACACATTGTTCTCATATATTTTGATCATTTTTTAATTTCAGGGTAGATATAGCACACCTATGCCTTTACAACCTAAGTGTTATTCACAAGAAGAAATATTTTGATTCTGAACTTGAGCTTATGACATATATTAATGAAAACTGGGATAGATTGCACCCTGGAGAGGTAGGTATTTAGATAGAACTCACCTCATTAGCTAGTTGATTGATGCCCTTTTAGTTTTTGTAGAACAACAACTAAAGCATAGGTATAAATCACACAATTAATAATTACATCAGGGCCAGCTCTCTCATTCTCCTGTATTTGTTGCCTATTAAGTCTGGAAAACTGTAGATGGAGGAAATAAAACCCTACATTCTTCTATTTTCTGAAGTGAGAATCATTGGAGTTAGAGGGAGAAATCATTTGTGTTGAATGTCTTACTTCAGGTTTGACTTCCTTTTAAGTTTTGTATAAACTTAGTGCTATAACCAACATTCTTTCTGTGTATGTTGATACTCCTTTACCTATCTCTGACCCCTAGGAATGGTGGCATCCAATAATAGGATTAGAATAACGAGTTTAGAGTGAAGCTAGCTGAGTTAGTTTACCCCTTTATTCTAATGTCTCATTTTGCTTATGTGTGAAGCGTAACCAGTTATGCTCATTTTTCAAACTATCTTTTTTAATGAAAAGTAGTATAAAAACAATACATGTCCGTTGAAAAAGATTTTGAAACTAAGTAGAAAGAGGAAAAGAACCTCAGTATAGTTACCATACTTTTAGCAGTTATTCAGAATTATTAAAATACAGATAGTTAACTACTCTTATGTGAAAATTTAAAAATATGTTGGATATCTTATTAGATATTTGCATTTTGGTTATGCATAACTTTTTTTTTTTTTTTTTTGGTCTTTTTGAGACAGTGTCTCACTGTGCAGTTCATGCTGCCCTTGAGCTCACTTTGTAGCCCAGGCTGATCTTGAACTCAACGCACCTCCTGCCTCAGCCTCCTAAGTGCTGGGATTACAGGTGTGCGCCACCATGCCCAGCCATATGCATTATTGTTTGAGGCAGAGAGAGTGCAAACTGAGTTGACAGTGTGGAAGAATTTCCGCATTTGAATTTCTGCTTTAGATAGAGGTTTAAAAAATTTATATTATGTAGGAAATCAAGGGCTAGGGAAGTAGTTTAGTGGTAGATCACTTACCTAGCAGTACAAGGTACTGGATTCAATCTACACCACTGCAAAACCAACCAACCATACAAACAAATAGTGTATCTGGAGCATTTGAGGGTTTTTTTTTAAGTTGTAATTATGGGCATCAGTGAGAATATAGTGCACATTTATTAAGTTGGTAGATCTGTTGCATAAGATAAAAAATTAAAGGTTGCAGTACTCAAGTGTTAAAATCTAGAATATTTTGAAATTTGACATAAGATGTTCTGAGTGTTAGATATTGAAGTACAATACTAATTCTTACTCTTTTTTGTTAAACACCTTTTTAAAATGAAGTTTGAGAGGTAGTAGATACTTTCAGACTCACACATTTTAGTAAGAAAAAACAGTAAAGTTCTAGTATTAGCTAGAATGTCTTGGTGATGTTAATATTTAACACTATAATGCATATGTTTTATAATTAATAGTGAGGTTCTTCAAGCACTTCATATGCAGACACATTTTATATTTCACATGATGAAATTCTGCAGTAGCTACTTGAGGTCGATAATGGGTACACATATAAATACACAAATTGTATTTATTTTAAATGCTATCACATTTCATTAAAATTTAAGCATTAATGTTTAGTTTTTATGAGTGAAAATATAAGAATGCAAAGTTTATAATAAATCTTTAGTTTATGAATTTCGGGTGTCCTTGAACTGAGCTTCTGATACGTCATAGTGGAAAAAATTTACTTTAGCAAATACATATTTTTATGATTTGTGTAAAATTAATGTTTTAGAAATAAGAAAAAGTGGAGCTTGGAATGCAGATCAGATGCAGATTAGAGCACTTGCCTAGCATGTACGGGTCCCTAGGTTGCATCGTTAAAACAAAGCAAACAGGAAGAAAAGGGAAGATTATAACCATTAAATTTTACTTTATACAAGTGTTTACATTTAGTGATTTGTAATATGTTCTCATTTTTGTCTGCATTAAAATTAGAAAATAATTCAGGTTTCTTAAATTAGTTATTTCCTCTGCACACTAGTTATTAACGGATTGAGTTCAGGTTTTTATTCTGTTATTAATCTTTTACACTATTATATGGTAATTATACCTAGATCTTAGGGTAGGATTTTAATAATAAACACAGAAAATTTATGCCAGTCTATGGTATGTTCAGTTTTTTATTTAGTTTACTTTTAAATATGAAATGAAGACAGTAAAAATGGTTATCTCCACATAATTTTATTAGTAAAGTTTTGGTTAATAGAAGTTGAATTGCAAAATTGAACTTTGTTCCTAAACTGAAGTTAACAAAATGTTTTGTTTTATTTTTCCTATAATATGCCTCTAGTCGCTTTAATATGTAGGAAATACGACTGGGGATATAGCTCAGTGGTACAACTGCCTGGCAAGTGCAAAGTCCTGAGTTTGAATTTTGGTAGCAAAACAAAACATACACACATATAAATGTAGATATTCCTTATGTAATGATCCAGTTATGTTTCTGCAACTAGGTAATTAAATGAATCGGTTGCTAAGAATTATATATAATGTGTACATTTTTCAAAAGAAGAAATGATGAAAGGACACTCCAACTTCACAAGTTCGCTTTTCTTTGCATAACTGCAATGTAGTGCTGCAATGTTAACAGAGCATAAAACTGCAGTACGGTACTGTACAGTACAGTCAGCAAAAGTTATAGGGCCATGTAAGCAAAGTACACTATACAAAAATAACTATATGTGTACATACACATACACACACACAGGTTTTGGCTTGGTTATTTGAGATAGGATCTTGCTGTATGTAGTTCACGTTGACCTTGAACTTACTATGTAACCTAGGTTGGTTGGCCTTAAACTTGAAGCTGTCCTCCTGCTTCAGCCTCCCAAATATGTACTGGGATTACAGGTGTGTGCCACCATACCTGGCTTTGTTTATATTTTATCATAGAGTACCTTGGAGTACTTGAGTTACTTTGAACATCAATTTTTACTGTACCTAACAGATTATCTTCTATAAGCATTTAGTCTAGAAATTACTTTCTCTCAAATGTGGAATTTCCTCCCTTCTTGATAAAATGGAAAGAAAAATCTTGTGTTAATGAATGTAAGAAATTGAGCTGGGCCTGGTAGCACAGTGCTATGATCCTAGCACTTAAGAGGATCGCCATGGGTTCCAGCCTAGGCTGGACTACATAGTGAGAGCCTCCCTCAAAAAACCTAAAAAGAAAGAAAAAATCAAGGAAAAATTTATTTAAAAAATAATTGAGCCAGGTATGGTGGTACACACTTGTAATCCCAGCACTCAGGAGGCTGAGGCAGGAGGATCGTTGCATGTTCGACACTAGCCTGGGCTACAAAGGGAGCACAAGACCAGCCCAACTGCATAGAGACCTTGTCTCAAAAAGACAAAAAAAATTTTCTTTTAAATTAAGAAAGTAATGATTGAGGCTTACTTATTTTTTGGCAGTGGTCCCAATAAATCCTGTGGTGCTTTGCAGTTGAGCTATATTCTTAGTTCTTTTTTATTTTGTGTCAGTGTCTTACTGTGAATTCCCCAGGTTTGCCCTGAACTTTCAGCCCTCCCAAGTTGTAGATTTGTGCCAGTGTTCTTGGTGATTGTATTTGTAGGTTTTTTGCAAACCAATAAACACGTGTTTGCCTCTCTTTCTTGGTTTAATTTTATATTGAATCAGTGATACTCTATTTAGCTTCTTGTGATTTTTTAAAAAATCAGCCTTGTGGCACTATTTCAGTCTTATTTATTTATGTATTTAGTGCCGGGAATTGAACTCAGGACATTGCACTTGCCAGACAGGCACTTGTGCCACTGAAGTAGATACCCAGCCCCTGGTCTCTTTTATTTTAAAGATAACTTTTTAAGAGCAGTTTTAGGTTCGTAGGAAAGTTGATAAGAGGGTCTAGAGCTAGCCCGTTTCTCCTCTTCACATACATGCTTCCACCATTGTCAGCATCCCCCATCGGTGTGTGTGATGCATTAGTCGCAGTTGAACCTGCATGGGCACATCTTTCGAAGATTTCTTTTAATAGCAAAAGGAAGTTTTAAAAATAATAAATTTCTTTTGGAGATAATACTTTCATACTGGAAGATAAATTTAACTTTCATCTGTATCTTAGTAGCTTTTTATAGGCTTTCTGGGAGATGGAACTAAAACTTATAAACTATGTTAGAAGATAGTTTTATACCATGTGTTCTTTTTGTATATAGCTATTTGTAACTTGGTGCCTTAATGATTGTCATATAGACTGAATGTAGTTGTTTGAGGAGCTGGTATGTTTTGAAATCTTTTTATTTTATTTTATTTTATTTTTAGTTTTTGCTACCATGAATGGAACTCAAGACCTTGCTCTTGCCAGGCAGATGCTTGTGTGCCACTGAGCTGTATCCCCGGCTGTGTTTTGAAATACCATCTTTTAGATAATAAAAACACTGTAACAGTGTAACAACAATAATATCCCTCTTTCTGTTGAGTGTGGTCTTCAAGTTTAAAACCCTAAGGTTGATAGCAGAATAATATAGACTGCTATCTTACTTTTGATGAGAGTAGAGTGAAAAGCATAGGTGAAATTCAATAAAATAATATGGTGGAAATATTTTGGCTAGAAAAGGAATGATAGAGATGGCCTAATATTTTTAAATGAAAATAATAAGAAATCTGATTAACAATAATACTTGGGACCTTATTAGCATGTGGCATACTTGTTGGCAAATAAATTGCTGCCATATTTATACCTAGGTGTCATGAAACTTAACTATTGGTAATTGAGTGTTTTATTGAAAGTTACACTTCAATTTTTTTCTTCTTTTGGTCTTTTTGAGGCAGTCTCACTATGCAGTTGAGGCTGGTCTTGACCTTGGTGATGATCCTCCTGCCTCAGCCTCCAAGGTGCTGGGATTATAGGAATGTGCCACCATGCCTGGCTTAAGCTCTTTTAAATATTAGTGCTTATGTCTGTACAGAAATACATAAACTTGAAAATAAAAGTATAGTGTGTGAGATTAGTGTTTCGAGTGTATGAACAAAAAGTATTTTTTGAGTTGGGGATAGAAACTTCATGGTATAGGATACCCTAAAATAGTGATACCCTGAAATACCCTAAAAGAACTGTAGAGTTTGTAATGATTCAGCCTGCTGAGGCACATGTGCCATAGGTTTGCCAACATTGGCCTAGAATATGATGCTCTTCTACTGTAGTTGATCTGATTTACACTATTAAAGGTGTGCATTTAGACTGCAAAACACAGAAAGAACATTTTACATTTTTTATGGGAGTTTAAATACATAGACCTTTGCAAAATAGTTATGGAGTTCTCAAGATACTGGCAGGTAAAATTTCTGATAAACTTGAGGGGATAGGCACTGAAAGAAAGGAGAGTTCATTGTGATTTTCAAAAAGTAGTGGATGGGTTTCAGAAATTACAAAGTCAGGTTTTTGTTGAGTTTCAGCAAAATTGTGGCGACTTTTTAGCTTTATGATTTGTGAAGCTAAAGAGCAAAGAGGAAAAAGAAAGCCTGTTACAACAAATCATGTTAAATATCCTGGTTTCTTTTTGACATGGTTAACAGTGCTGGTTTGTCAAATGCTGTGGTTATCACAGGCATAGTGTAACTTGATTTCAGGTAAGGTATAGCAATGTGAACTTAATACACTGAGAATTCATTACATTTGTATGGAGTCATACTTAAGGGACACTCTCATGGAGGGTGTCAGGGACCTGTGTTTGTCTTATCCTCAATTCACAAAGGATGTAAGAATCAAGAGAAAGATCACCTCAAAGATTGGTGCTACAAACAAAATCTAATTAGTAACTATTACAAAGTTCTTTTGGGCACACACGCAATAGTACAGACGTCTGATAAGCGTGTACTTGACTTGATAGAGGGATCATCTAGTAAGGGTTCAGACTTGGAGATGAGAGTAGGGCAGAAAGAAGATCAGAGTAGCTAGCCTAAAGTTCAGTATGAAATAATCATGTGATGTGATTGCTAAAATTTCACCCTATTCTCATACTTAAATATGGCACCCGCTTTTCAGCATCTGTGTAGCGCTTTGCTCCAGTGCTCTTTTTGGCAGGTTTTCTTGCTCTTCCCCTTGAAATAGTTCTGGGCCTGTTGTATGGAATAGAGTGTACCAGGCAAGGGCTCAGGTGAATGTTCGCCTACTTCGAGTGACTTTCTACAGTAGATGGACTAAGCCAAGGTGGAATGACTGGCTCTCTTTTAAAAGAGATTGTAGTCTTAGTGGAAGGCTGTATTAGGTTTAGGGTTTGTTTCTTTCAAGCTTTAAAGTCTGATTGTTGCATTTTAAAAGTAGAAATTCTCAGGCTGACGCTGTAGTTTAGTGGTAGAGAAAGGATGTGTGAGGCCCTACTTTCAGTCCTCAGCACCAAAGAAGAAAGAAAATGCTGTCATTGGGTACCTCAGAAATTCAGTGGGAGGAGGTGGTATAGCATATTTCATCCATCCATCCTTTTGTCTGCTTCTGTCTGTCTGTCTATCTCTGTTTCTATATCTGTCTGTCTATATCTATAGCAGTGGGCACGTTGGCACAGAGTGGGCTGTCATTAAATGTTGACAGAATGGAATTACTGGTACATGTTTTCAGGTTCTAGCCCTTTCTCTAAGCAGCCAGGGGAGGTTGAGTAGTTCATTTAAACTGTGTGTTTTTTGATGCACCTGTAAGACGGAGCTGGAGCAGGCGACATGTAGGTCTCTTTGTTCCAGTGTTCTTTTCGGCAGATGGATTTGCCCTTTCCCTAGACAGTTCCGAGGCCCGGCAGTTTCAATTGATAAAGAACATACTGGGTATGATTATAAAAACCAATTCTGATAATTTTGGAACTTTTTGTTTAGAAGTCTTTATGGCTTTAATTCGTGATGATCCTTTCATAATTTAAAACTATTTTGTTAATGGGCCCCAGTGTTAAAATTTGGAGGAGCTGATGTGGGAGTGAGTGTATGCCTGCAATCCCAGCCCTCAGGAAACAGGCAAGAGGATTACAGTGAGTTTGAGGCTAGCCTGAGTTACATAGTAAGACTTTTTCTGAAAAACAAACAAACAAAAACAGGAAGAAAAAAACAACAAACCCCAAAACAAAAACCACACACACAACTTTGAAGAAGAGGTAGGAAGATCTTTTGGGGAAAGCACAACTGTAATAAAACAGAATATTTTCTAGCACTCAATATGTAGATTTTAAAATAGATGATGACAAAATTACTGAGAAATACTTAGGACCAGCTAAAGCCTGCAATTGTTTTGAAAGTACTCACTGGCCCATTTTATAGTATAGTTTTACAGTATAGGTAATTGCTGATGATAATATTAGAGGCACTGGGAAATAAAAAGCTTTTCATTATCTTCTATGCCTTTTCCAATAGGTAGGTGTTAGGAGCTTTTGTGGTAAATGTTAAAATAATAATTATTTCTCTAGGTTAGAGTTTTAAAAAGTTGATAATAACTAACACTGAAATCCATTTTTGTAGTGTTTACATTTGTATTTCTTTTACAAACATACTGTTTTCTATATAATGAATTAATAATACAATTAGAGCAGGATTTATATCCTTGTAGCTGAGAAAATAAGCCTTGAGAGGTTAAGTGGCCTCATGTTGGTCACATGCCTCCTCATCAGTGAGGACCTGGACTTAGAACTTGGGTCTTCTGCCTACCGGTTAGTAGTACACTTCTCTTCTGCATCACATTGCCTCTATATAGCACGTGTATATTACCAATTGATGAAATTGTAGTACGTTAAATTGTTTCTTGGTACTTCACAGCTGGCAGACACACCAAAATCTGAAAGATATGAGCATGTTCTGGAGGCATTAAATGATTACAAGACCATGTAAGTTGATTTATTTTATATATCCCTATGAGGGAGACAGCTAGTAAGTATAAGGAATAATGGCATTGTTTAAGAGTTGCGGGATTGGTACACAGATCAAGTACATACCATTAAATTTTTTTTAACATCTTACATTTTTTGGTGAGAGTAAAGCAGAGATTCTCAGTGACTGGAGAAGGGAAGGAAGAGTAATCCTGGGAATAGTGGGTGGGAGGCATCGCAATGTTTCAGAGACACTTTGGTCTGTTCTGTTTAAAAAGCACATTCAGTAATAATTTATTTCTGTAATGGAATCTCCTGAAAGTAAGATAAAATCTTGATATAGTACAGAATGGAGGTGTTTTGAAAGTTTGAGATATTTTGTGGGTTTAAGAATAGTTATTGTTAATTGTAGAAAAGTAGTATTATTGGTCTGTGTGTGGTCTTAAGGTAATTAAGTGATATTATTGGACATTATATAGACAGCCCTCTTTTTTAAAAAAAATTAGGGTACTAAATTTCTTGAAAATACCTTCAAAATGTTACAATATAGATGTTATATAAACGTGTATGCTGACTCCAACTATTTTATAATGTAAAATTTTTGTTTTTCGCAAGTTTTCTCATTAAATTATGTTTTCATTACTAGTCACTAGATCTTTAGGTTGGGTCAAAAAGTCATAAATTACCTGAGTAATTATTGTAGTGGTAAAAAGTATTTTATGGGACATTGAGTTCTGAATTCTAAATTAGGATATTAGCAGTAGCGCTCGCTTCGGCAGCACATATACTAAAATAGGGTGTTAGCAATAACATCCATTTCTGTTACAGTAGAAATGGAAGCTTCCTGTTCTCAAACTTATATGAAAGTGGAAGAATATCCCAGATATTTGGTAGAGGTTGTTACAGCCAGATAGGCTGTATTAGTGCCAAGGTAGATGAAAGTGTTTAGGAATAAGGACCATAACAACTAAAGGGAGAGATAAAGAGCGTGTGTTTCAGAGGCCCAAGTCTACACTCCACTAAAGTCATACTCCTCTAGGTTATTGAGAGTTTCATATCTGGCACACTAGGCACTCATTTTATTTCCTGGGCCTTTTGGGTTCGTTTCCTGCTTTTCTTTTCTCATTCTGTCGTTTACTATTTCTGACGGATTTTCTTTCCTTACAGGTCCACTTTGAGATAGAATTCTTTTCTTAAAACTTTTTTGAGATATTTCTAATGGAGGACACTAAAATAGGAAGAATATATTGGCATTAAAAAGATACTATTTCGTTCCATTCTTCCTTGCTGTAAGAAGTTAGATTTTTAAAAATTTTTCCTCCTTTTTTGAGATAGGGTCTTACTATTTTGCCTAAACTGGCTTCAAACTCCTGGGCTCTCAAGTGGTCTCTTGCCTTGGTCTTAGGAATGCTGGGACTAAAGGTGTGTGCTACCCCTCTTGGCCTAGCTACCATTTTTTCTTCCTAGCATAATTGATTTCAGGGGTGCTAAACAATGTTCCTAGCCAATTATTACTTTTTTTTTTTAATTTCCATTTTAACCTAGTACATGTTTGGAGTAATATAATGATCACATTATCTTGGGAAGTTGGTACATGTGTATAATGCACCTTTTCATGTCCCCTTTGTCCTTTTTTCTTTTTTCACAATGAGACAGGGTCTCCATGTTACTCATGGAGCTCTAGATTACAGTTACATTACACCATCCTGGTTAATGGTTATGTTTTTTTAAAAAAAGTAAACATACCTTTTTTCCCTTCTGATCTTAGCTGTTTTCCCAAAGTATTGTACATTTGACTGGCTCTAAGGCAGGTAAAAATCAAGGAAAGCAAGGGAAGTTAAGGAGCTTTTGTAGTATTAGATGGGCATCCACATTGAGAGGATTTATGAGTGAAAGTTAAAAGTTAGGGTATCCCATGTATATGTGTTGAGTTTTTAAACTTTTAGTTAATTCTTTTAAAAATTTAGGTTTATGTCTGGGAAAGAAATAAAGAAGAAGAAGCATTTGTTTGGGTTGCGAATTCGTGTTCCTCCTGTGCCACCAAATGTGGCTTTCAAAGCAGAGAAAGAACCTGAAGGAACATCCCATGAATTTAAAATTAAAGGCAGAAAGGCATCCAAACCTATATCTGATACAAGGTAAAAGTTGATCTGTGCCTTAGTGTTTTTCTTTAGATTATTTGTAACTGAAAATGTATGTTGTTGAGTCTCATTAGTGTATTTGAAAGTATAAGTGGCAGTTACCTTGATTTTCCCCCATCCATAATTTCTTTAGATTAAAGCATGAAAAATACTGTTTTACTACTGATCTGCTCATTTGTTTGTTTATTTACTCATTCATTCATTCCACACATTTATCAGATTTCTCATTATCTAAGAGGGGATACAACGACAAGACAGATTTTCTTCTCATGGGATTATAGTGGGGAGATTTATATTCTAGAGGGGAAGACAGGTGGTAAGTAAGTAAAATAATTACTGATCATGCTAATGCTATCTAGGAAATCGCATGTTCTTTTACTTAAACTTAACGGGATTGATAGAGATGGGAAGTTTGTAGTTTAAAAGGGAGGCTTAAGGAAGGATTATTTAAGATAATATTTGAGACTTGAATGAGAATAGTCTGTAAAGAATAATGGGAAAAATATATCATAGGTTGCAGAAGTAATAAGCACAAAGGCCATGACAGATGTTCTAGAAATTCACAGAAGAGGGGCTTGGTCCAATAGGCTCTTGTAGGTCTTGTAGGGACTTTGGGTTCTTTTTTAAAGAATGATGCCTATGTAAAGCATGTAAGTCAGTTTAATTATGTTGGAATTATTTGGATTCTCTGACTAGAATGGGTAGTATAGAGGTAAGAATAGAAGCCAAGAGAGAAAGACTTGCTTTTTCTTGGTGAGAAGTGGTTGCTTATGCAAGCGTAGATGGGAGCAGCAGAATGGAGAGACAAATTACATTTGTGATGTATGCAGGTAGATGTGTACGTCAGGAGCTCGCAGAAGAGGAAAGGTCAGGGAAAATGATCTATAAAACCGTAAGAGAGAATGAAATTATTTAGAGAACAAGTAGGAAGAAAAGAGGGTGTGGCTCAGAATGGTGTCCTGATACCACTTACAAAATTGGAAGTGAGGCGTGATGGTTTGTGCCTATAATCCCAGCACTTAGGAGGCTGAAGTAGGGGGATCGTCACAATTTTGAAGGCAGCCTGGTAGTGAGTTAAAGGCCAGCCTAAACTACATAGTGAGACCCTGTCTCAAAAAAAAGGAGTGGGGAAGGAGCCCTAAATTTGGAAGTGGTGAAATAAAGGAGTCTAAAAAAGGATGACTAATACAGGAGGAAGCCATCTTAGTGCATGACGACTGTGGAGTTTTTCAAGAAAGATGTGTACACCAAACTGTTCGAGGGTGCTGGTGGGAGGTGGAGTGAGATGAGAGAGAAATGTTTACTTTGGTTACTTTTTTTATTAGTGACTTCGGTAAAAGACAGTATTTTGGAGTAAAGATACACGCCAGATTAGGGTAGATCTAAATGTTACTCAATTAGGCACTTCCCAATTTACATGTCAAAACTAGGCTTCGCCTACATGTGAGCGATTGGCAGATTGAAAATAATAATAATGATAGAGGAGGAAAACCTTACCTTCAAGGGCTTGGAAATACATTGGAAAAAGCAGAAAGTGTAAAGGATGAATGTCATTCAAGCTTGAGTGTTACTGTGAAGGAAAGCACACAGATGGAGAGGCACCTGAGGAGGAGTGTGCTAAGTGGTGGTTTTTTAATTAGACAGGCGATATGTGCCAGTAGAAGTAATCCAGTGGAAAAGGTGAGATTGGCATAGGAGAGAGTGCAACTAATCAAAGACTACAGTATCTTCGAGAACCCAAAAGGCAAGGGATCTAGAACAGTGATGGTGAATCTTTCAGAATCACTGATCCAGAGCCTTAATGCGAGAACGATAGGAGAAATACCTGTTTGTTGAAATGAGGTGGGAAAAGGAGAAGGTGGGGCTGGGGATGTGGCTCAGCAGCACAACTCCTGCCTAGCAAGTGTGAGGCCCTGGGTTTGATTCCTGGTAGCAAAAAAAAGAGATGAGAGGTGGTGGTATGTTATAGATTGGGAAGTAGGAAGATGACTAAAGTTGTCTGGCAGTTTCTAATTTCCCCATAGACTATCAGGTAAAAGTTCAGATGGCTGTATAATGATGGAAATTATAAGAATAAATAAAAGATGAGGAATAGAAAAATCATCTTGGAGAGTAGAAAAATGTAATTGCAAAGCAGTAACAGTGTATCATAGCTATTAAAGTTTGTAATACACTAGATACTACTTTAAGCCTTTTTTACTGAAAAAAATTACTCGTATTTCAAATTGTATCACTAATCCTTCGTAGTTGATGAGTTAGTAAAAAAAAGAACAAAGAAAGAAAAACTGGGTGTGGTGGCACACAACTGTAATCCCAGCACTTGGGGGCCTGAGACAAGAGGTTTGCTGTGAGTTTGAGGCCAGCCTGGGCTACAAGTTCAAGGCCAGTCTGAACTGCATAACAAGACTGTCTAACCGTCCTCCAAATTCCACAAAATTTTCTTTTTGCTGTGATCCTTTTGGTAGGATGCTTCATCTTTTGAAGCTGTCAGTTTATCTGATGTCACCCAATAGGAGTTCAACTTACTATTATTATTATTTTTTTACCCCCGAGGCAGGGTCTTGCTGTGTAGTTCAGGCTGGCCTTGAGCTCACTCTAGCCCAGGCTGGTCTCAAACTCACAATAATCCTCCTGCCTCAGCCTCCCTAGTGCTGGGATTATAGGCATGTGCCACCATGCATGGCTAGGAGTTCAGCTTTTTAAAAAGTCAGGCTCAGTTCTTGAACCCTGTGTGTGGGTTGGTTCTTCCAGTCGAATATTGTTTCTAGTATTATAATGGTGCTTATAAATGTGTTAATCTTTTTAAAAAACGTATATATCCCATCCATTGTATCCTTGAGACTGATTATTTGTCTAGTTCTGTTTTGTTCTTTTTTCCCCTACTTTCACCTGCTTTCTATTTTTACTATTATTCCTGACCTTAGTTTGTCAGCTAGATGAAGTTTTCCATAGTTCTCTTTTACTTCTAGCTTGTTATGTAGTATTTTTTCTTTTCTGTCTTTTAAACTGATTTTCCTTGATAACTTTCTCTTAGCACTCCATTTTATTAGCTTGCTTGTGTACATATTTGTGAACTTCTAAATACGTTACGAACTTCAAGGTGGAGAACAGTTTTGTTAATCCTATTATCATACCTTCTTTCTAAGGTAGTTACTTGTTGGTGAGTCAATTAAATAAATGTTTTTATATTGCTGCTTACTTTCATTTGGAGCTATCCTTGACTATTGCATTCTTTTCCTTTCTGTTGCTGGATATTTAGCTCTCTGTTTCAAAAATTGTTTTCTAAGTCTTTCTGAGTTTCCCATATTAAAGACTTCTTGCCAATATGAAGGATTCCTTACGCTTTTCTCCTTATATTCTGCCTCCTTGGCGTTCTAATGTACCATAATTTTAACATTGATATTTCCATGAGGCCAACTGCTTATCTCAGCCTTTTCTCAGAGTAAATTCTTGAGAACACCCCACCCATGAAGTAATGACCTAAACTAAATAATCAGACTTTAATCAGTTTGAAAATCTTCCATCCCCTATGATTGTCTGGTTGGTTGTGATTATTTTTTAAAAAATCTTTAGGTGGTATGTATATTCCAAAATAATATTAAAGGGGAATTTTTTTTACTTAAATCTTTCACATGTAAATAAGTTTAGAAATATTTAAAATTAAGACATGTTGTCTGCTGTTGACTAAACCTATAATGTTTTCATGTTACTATTAACAAAAATGTAAACTAATTACGTTTGTAAAACCATTTTCTTGTTTTTCTTTATGCAGACATTAAATACATAATGCTTTTCTGTTTCAGAGAAATAAGCAATGGAATTGATAAGAAAGGAAAGAAAAAATCTGTAGGTCGTCCTCCTGGCCCATATACGAGAAAAATGATACAAAAAACTGCTGAACCACCTTTGGTAAGAGGATATGTTGGTATATGTTCTTAGAGAGGAAAGACATGTGAAATTACTAAGCGCTAGTTATTTTTCTGCTTATTGTACAAGTTTGTTTTAACTGAATTTTTTTAATTTTCCAGGATAAGGAATCAGTTTCTGAGAATCCTGCTGTGGATTTACCTTGTTCTTTAGGGTAAATAGAAAGTTATGTTGTTGTTTCTAGGCATATTTATAGGAGACACTAGTGTTTTTTTGTTGTTTAATATAGTTGTTAAACCACTTAAAATTCTTCTGTCTCAGGATAACTGAGGGAACTGCACATTCATCCAATACCTCAGATATGGATTTCACGGGTGCTTCCAGTGCAAAAGAAACTACCTCGTCTAGTATTTCCAGGCATTATGGGTAGGTCTTTTATGTTCTTGTTTATTAATTTCTTTTTAGATTGTTTTTCATGGTAATTATTGAGTAATTTTTTACCTAGTGAGGTTGATACAGATGTGCTTTGTGAGAGAAAGTCCATGTGTAGGTAGATTTACTAAATTTTTTATATTCGTCTGAGTATATTTGCTGCCTCCAAACATTAAGTTTTTTAAATTCGTTAAGAAATTTTGTCTATGGATATAGAAGAGGGTAGGTTGTTAAATGTTTGTGCTATATAACTATACCTTGCTTAAAGAACTTTTTGCTTTTTTACATACAAATCAAGTACATACCTGTTTTTATCAGTAAAAAGATTTTAATCTCAGAATTTTCTTTTGTAAAATTAAAAGTACTATACTCTGGGGGCTAAGGCCAGGAGGGTTGTGATTTCAAGGCTAGTCTTGGGTACATTTTGAGATCCTGTCTCAGTAGCAAAAAGTATCTCTTATAATCCAGCTCGTCAGACAAATTTTTCCTACAGGATATCATATCAGGTATGAAAAGTTCATTCCAATTGGTGTAGAATCATTAGTTTTCAAGTTTTAATGTTACTTTTAATCCTTTTTTTTTTTTTTTTGTACTGGGAATCAAACTGAAGACCTTGTGCTTGCCAGTTTTTAATTCTTAATTATAATTCAAAAACTTCTTGTAAAATCTTAAAATTTAAAGTTAAAGGGATAAGGTGTAACCTGTTCATTAGTAAATGATAATACTGTGATATTTTTTGTTCTTTTACTTTGTACTTTACAAAGCTATTTAATTTCTCCAATGCAATTTTTAAAATAAATTTTGAGACACATGTCCTGTTATTCCCACTTTAGATGAAGAATCTGAGATTTGCATGTTGTAAAGGGTGTTTTGTGACAAGCCCAGTATTACACATTTATCGAGTATAACAGCACTGAATTGTTACGTCAAGAAGTATGATTTTACTGAATTTATCTGTTACATACTTCCTTTGGTACAAGATTCTTTGGTTATAAGATTATAAAATCATTGTATTTCTATGATGGAAAAAAACCTGAAGATTGTGTGTCTCAAGTGAACATGGAGGGTAAGAAATTTCAATTTGGCCAAGTAATAGGGTCAGAGTTAGACCTAGGGCACCTTGACTTATAATTTGTATTTATTCTGTTTCTTTACTATACCTAGAACTGGTAATAAGAGAGTTTTTATTCAATTTTAGTATTTAATCATATGGAACAGTATCTTGGTGCTTTTTCAATATTTGTTCAATAAATGGTCTTTATTTTCAATGAGATAGTTGATAATACCTGGCATAGGGCTTGTTGGTTAAGAATGTGCTTATTTGGGCTCCTAGTGAAATATTTGCTCTGATTCTTTAAAGCTTAATTAAAATAGTACCCAGTTAAGTGAGGAGAAACTACCAAGTCAGCCCTGAGGTGATGAAATCTGAAGTACATCAAAGGAAGTGATACTTGATTAATGTGGCACTAATTTGTATTGGTTTGGTTGGTTTTTATGTCATCAAGAATACATAGAGTGATGCAGAAACAAACAGGACATATGTGGACAAAGGATGCTTTAAAAACTTAGTTGACAGTTTTGGCCTTCTCTATTTCATAGCTTATCTGACTCCAGAAAAAGAACTCGCACAGGTAGATCTTGGCCTGCTGCAATACCACATTTGCGTAGAAGAAGAGGTCGTCTTCCAAGAAGAGCGCTACAGACTCAGAACTCAGAAATTGTAAAAGACGATGAAGGCCAAGAAGATTATCAGTTTGAAGAACTCAACACAGAGATTCTGAATAACTTAGCAGATCAAGAGTTACAGCTCAATCATCTGAAAAACTCCATTACTAGTTATTTTGGTGCTGCAGGTAGAATAGCATGTGGTGAAAAGTACCGAGTTTTGGCTCGTCGGGTGACGCTTGACGGGAAGGTGCAGTATCTTGTGGAATGGGAAGGAGCAACTGCATCCTGACTGTAGGACTGAATATTATGTTCACTGCACTCGTTTTCTGTAGGTACAGTTCAAAGTCCTAAAGGAGCCTGGCTTTTACTATCTTTCTTAAAAAACAACAAAACAAACAGTATTCAGAAAAGAGATGATACTAGCCTTAACATGTACTTGTCAATGTTATGGATATTGTCAAAAAAGATATCTTTTAAAAATCAGAGCAGAGACTTAATTTTTTAAATCGTAAGATTTGTAGAATGTTTCTAGGATAGGATATTAAAAATGATTCAAACCCATGCATGGTGTTAGATAATTTTTCTAATTATTCCATGGAGTCAGTTTTTGTGATTAGTGGTTATCAGAGCAAACAGATCATGTAGATAGCACAAGTATTTGGAGAAGCATTGTCTGTTTTGTTATACCAAAATGTTGGGAAAAAAATTTATTTCAATATACCTTTTAGATTTCCTAAAGTGCAGTGTATATAATGCCTACCGAAAGACTGTAAAATACTGAAATTTTCTTTCAAGCAAAGTGTAAAAAATATATTGAGCCTGTAAATTGCTCTGTGACTAGACTTCATTGTCGTCTTAATATATTCTTTGCATGTACATATATATACACATATGTGTATATATATGTGTGTGATTATGTGACCTATGCAATACAAATTATGGGAATGGGCAGCTTTGGAGTATATATCCCATAATTCTTTTTTCAGGAATAGTTGCAGTATTTACACAGCAGCATTTCTTCTCAGGCTTTTATTGGGTGCTGTTGCTTGCTATGTATGAAGAGAAATGTGTCAAGTGTAGTGTGTACTGAAGAAGAGCGTGAACGACAGTGTTCATGGGCTTTTAGAACGCTTTTCACTTCCAGTCCTTGTAACTCAGCTGTTCAGTACCTAGAACAAGTACCAACATTATTTCCTACCAGAAGTAACTTTTTCACGTTTTCATGGCACATTATGATTGTAAATGTCTCAGTTTTAACAGTAAGTCTGTGGGAGTCGGGTGAAGATTCCTGAAATGTCTGTAGTAACTGTTAGTCATGTTTGAATTAGTATGAACAAAGTATTTTATTGCACAGGGTGAACAAACAGCATGTTGCCAGCTGAGGCTGCTGCTGTTTTATTACAACATTACCTCTTGTTTTTATAAAATGTACCAAGATTTAAATTGATAACTTTATTTTACATGTTTAAAAAAGAACAGTTTCTTTTATCACCAGTGTTAGAGTTGTCTTCTGTTTCTTTTTGTTTTGTTCTGTTTTGTTTCTTAGCCAAAGAGTAAACAGAAGAATATTCTTACTTTGGTGGCTATACATTTTACTTTTAAAAGTGATTGGTGGATTTTAGACAAAAAATTGGGGAATTTGCTGCCAAAATGAAAAACATGTAAAGTGTAGCAATGACAGCGGTAAAAATGTGGGTTAGTACTTATTTATTCCATTAATTGATTATTTGACTGTTTATAAAGAAAATTGCTTTATTTCTTTAAACATCTTCAAAAGATGACTTTTTCTTTTCACATTATAGCCAAAAGCAGCAGAGAACTTCATTGTCCTGCATTTGGTTCCTGGTTTACCAGGTATAAATGAGCTTTACAAAAGTGCAAATTAAAAACTGTCACTTCTGTTTACCTCCACCAAAACTTGATTTTCCCCTAGCTATTAATTTAAAGTTGCCTTTCTTGCAGCTGCAATATTTTGAATAACACAGAGTTTGTGTTGATTTTTGAATGTTTGTTTATATCTAGGGGTAATGGAAAATGTAAATCCCGTGTAGCCTTTTACACTCCACCTGTATCATATTATTTCATTTTCCCCAAAGTCCTTTAATTCTAACTGAACACCAGCAGTATTTTTCAGTGATCTCTTTCTTTACCATACTCGGAATACGATTTATCAAGCTGAACTGTCTTTAGACGTAATTATTGTGAATGTCTGTTTTATTTTATCATGGTGGTTCACATGGCTCTGATGTTCAGTTTGTATTTTTGGAATTGCTTTACTTAGAATTAAAACAGACCAACATTAAATGTGTGTATTTTTTAAAGAGCTAATGAGTTTTGCTTCTGTATTTGCTTGAAAATACACACTGGTGCAGTCATTGACAGCTTTTATTTAGCTAGGGAGGTAAGGACTTTCTGATTCTCCTGCGGATAGGTTTTCTTGAGTTACTCTTTAGAAAACTTGGCTTCTTTTTCCTGTTCTCTCCCTTATAATAATTAGTATTTGCTACATGTTCATCTTAAATGATCTTTTAAAAATAAGATTTATCCAGCTTGCACTTTATATTTGAAAGACAGTATATCTGTCTTTAAAAAAATTTAGACTTTCCGCCTATGTTTCTTTTCTTATTTAAATACAAAGTACTTGGGTTCACACGAAAGGGTGACCACCGAAAAACTTAGCTCCTAGGAAAGAAGAGATGTAAAACTAAGGTGTCTTACTAATTTTAATACCATTTTGATTAAAAACAGATGCATTTTTGTAAATAGTGTGATAGCAAATGATGAATGTACATTCTTTAGGCTCTTAGGTGACTAAACTAGAGCAGAATATAAGGTACTAGAATCATTGTCAATGTCTAGTTCTAATATGTAATCATCAGTTGTAATGTAGGAATGATAAAGTCAGGTCTTGCTATCTATCTGTGTATCTGTGTATAAAATATTTGTCAATAATAAGTATTCACTGATGAAAGGTGGAAGGGTTTCTCATCCCAATTTTGGTGTTTTTTTTGTTTTGCAGTTATGTTCTGGTGTTCATATTTAATTTCTATCATGTATGTATTTTCAAGACTTACTGGATTGGGGTGAGAATGCTTGTATTATGGGGTACTTTTTTAGGCTACTATTCTGATTGGAACATAATCTGACTTAGCTAGTTTTAGCAGACTGTTTTGTAGTACAGTTCCAAATTTTCTTTGAGAATGTGGCAAAAGATGTCCATGTGATATTGTGTGGGGAAATGTTTCTTACTTACACCTGAACAAAGCATTCCCACTCTGCGTTTCAATTTTAGTTTCCTCTGTGGCAGTTGTCAGTCATGCTCTTTCCTCAGGAATATAAAATCTCAATAGTTAAATGTAAACTATGTACTATCTTTTCATGATGGTTTTCTAATTTGTAGCAATTAGGAATCCAGGTACCTGTTTCTATACAAATTTAGAGGTAGATAGTGTATGAGCAAACTAATTCACTCTGTAGAACAGATAGATGGAAAATCATACAATACTGTAGTTGTAATTCTTAAGTTGAAATATCAAAATGTCTTGGGAGTAGTGGCTACATCAAAGTACTCTGCTAGATTTGTATTCAGAATTAGAATAAGATTAAAAAAATTAACCTGCTCCCCCCTTCCATCATTTCTACACAACATTTCTCTTTGTTTAGCTCTGTTTGCATTTTCTCTTGTTTGTGATAATTATGAAAAACTGGATACTTACTAACTCATTTGTCCAGTATTTTCAAGGAATAGAGTTCGTTATTCAAGAGATTTTCCCACTGGATTTAACCAAGCATATAAATCTCTCAAAGGTGGTATAATATGTACTCTTAGATAAAGCAGAAAATTTATTCTATTCAAAATCATTGGTCTGGGCTGGGGATGTAGCTCAGCAGCACAGTGCCTGCCTGACAAGTGCAAGGCCCTGAGTTTCATTCCCAGCACACACGCGCGCACACACACACACACACACACACACACACACACACACACAAATAAAACAAAAAAAAAGCAACAAAAGAAAACCCAAATTCATCGGTCCACTTTTGCGACTTGTATTTACTGTAAGATGTTCAGTTCTCCCCTCCCCCACCTGGTGACATGCATGCCCCAAGGGTAACATCTAAATGGGCGAAAATTAGTTTATGGGGAGGCGTATAAAACCTTAGATAATGGTTTGTGGTTCTTCATAGTTTAATCTACTCAATAGTCTTCATTTCCTAGCATTTAATTACCCTTGTGTTTTCTTAGGCATCACATGAGCAATATTGACATTGAGTTCACGAACATTTACAAAATAATGTGTATATTTTGTACACGTAGATCATTTGTACATACGTCAGTGCTGTGAAACTGTGGCAGGTGGATGGGCTCTTTCAGTGCACTGATAGGTTCATCCTGGAAACATTTTGAGAGTTCATCTGCACATGCCCACAGCCATTTCTTTGAAGTGTTTGATCCTGATGCTGTTTTTGTATATAGCCTGGGTTTGGCAAATTAAATAAATCTATTTCATGTTTTGTTGTTTTATTGAATGAAGGTCATTTAGCACATCATTAATTATGTCTTCTTTTTTTTTTTTTGCGGGTGGGGGATCGAACTCAGGACCCTGCGCTTGCTAGGCAAGCGCTTATTCCACTGAGCTATATCCCCAGCCCTAATTATGTCTTCTAACGAAAAGTGACAAATACGTAAAAGTAAAAAAGGGTCGCAGTGGTGCCAGGATTGAAAGGCTTCATGAGTGCTTAGCACACACTACCACTGAGCTTTATCTCTAGGTCCAAAGGAATTTTTTTCATGGCAAGCACATGTTAAAGGTATGTTCCCAGCAGTAGTTTTTAAAAGAAATTAATAGTTCAAGGAGTTTTTACTTTTGCTGGGAAAGTATAATTATTAATGAATTTTAAAATTTATAATATATGGGTGTATTTATATTAATAACTAAGTTGCATATATAATTTGATTAAGAATTTTTTTGGGGGGGTGCCAAGAGTCAAACTGAGGACCTTACACTTGCCAGGCACTTGTGCCACTGAGCTAGATCCCGTATAACAATTTGATAAATTGCTTTCAGATTACTCAAGTGCTGAATAAGGTAATGATAGCACCCAGGATCAGTAGTGTATCCTTTGTTGTAACCAATAGTTAACATTTAAATAATTTCTTTAATACTACCAGTGGTTTCTGTATTGCTTTTCAGAATCTAAGGTTATGTAACAGAATCACTGTGAAAAATTTAATTATATTTCAGAATCTTGTACTTAGATTTTCTGTTATTTTAATATCAGTAGAGACTCAGTTTTGATACTTTATAAATAATACAAAAAGCACTAAAAATGCCTCTTACTGAAGGATTTTCTAAAATGTATTAAGTATTTCATGCTCTTATAAATGCAGTTTTGAGCATGTTAACCTTTCCTGTCTGCTGAGAGCTCATGAACATTCATTGAACATTCATTATGAGGTGCTGATGTAATATGGTGATACAGGGGTCTCTGGATATGGTTAGGAGACTCTTTATTCTTGGTTTTTTTTATGATGTAGACTGGGTGGTACTTTATATGTCTGTATCTCCTGTATCTCCTGTAGGAGTCCTGTCTGTTAATCTACTATATTTACAGTGCATTAAGTGGTTTTCTCTTGCTTTTCCAACCCAGTTTTTAAATATTATATGCCTTGGAGTGGAAGGGATTTAAGCAAGATATTCTGAGACAACCAGACAATCATGTGAATAAAAGTTTAGACCTCATTTTACTCACAATTTTGATTTCTTTTTAGACTTGAGGATTGAGTTACTCCAAATGAAAAGCAAATGGCATTTTATATTGTTCACTACTCAGAAGAGACTTATTTTTTATTTTGACTTCTTGTTTTCTCCTTTATGAAATAGAAGTGGTCAAGGTGTTTAGAAATGTGACAGCTGGGTAATTTTGCTATGACTATAATGTGGAGTAGAGTAAGTTGATTGTCTTAATACATTGAGACAATGTATAAGGCTCCCTGGTACATTTTTGTGGTTTCTTAAGATAGCAGGAATTGCCTGGCATGTGTAGTGTATACTATAGTTTTCTATTAACTGGCAGGTCAATTAAGACTGTTGGTAGAGTAGGTTCATGTATGTATTCTTTGTTAGGAGAAGTAATAGAAGTATGAACTTAAAAGTATAGTACTACTTTATAGAACAAGTTGACATGCACAGTTCATGTACATATTTCATAGGTAGGCGTTAGAGAAACCTAACAGAAGAGATAGTATAATACTATAAATTAATTCTTTGTACTTTTAAGTGCTAGAATTGTATGTAGTTAAACTAAAAATGTGAAGTTTCAGAAGATCATGATTAATTTCCAAAATCATACTTTGATCAAATTCATGTAATAATGTGTCTCAAGTAAATCCAGTTAATTCCCGAATTTGGCTAAATAAGTCAAGAAAAGCATATAAAGTTACCTGCAATGACTGTTATCTTTATGTGGCAAGTATAAGTTTGTTGTATCTGGTTCTTTTTTTTTTGGCGGTACTGGGGATTGAACTCAGGACCCTGCGCCTGCTAGGCAGGCGCTTATTCCACTGAGCTATATTCCCAGCCCCAAGTTTGTTGTATCTGTTTCCTTTTTATTTTGGCGGTACTGGGGATCGAACTCAGGACCCTGCGCTTGCTAGGCAGGCACTTATTCCACTGAGCTATATCCCCAGCCCCTGTTTCCTTTTTATTTTGGAAATTATTTTTGAAATAATTTTTAAACAAAGTATTTTTAATTACTTGAAAATAGTAACTAGTTAGACTAAAATACTTTAAAATGCTGGGTGTGGTGGCCTGTGCTTGTAATACCAGCACTCTGGGAGATGGAGGCAGGAGGATCACAAATTCAGGCCCAGCCCAGGAAATTTAGTGATTTATTGCCTTTGTGAGACCGCTTTTCAGAATCAAAAATGAACTTGGGATGTAGCTCAGTTCATAGGCTCTGGTGTCAATCCCCAGTTCTTTTGTTTCTTTCGGTTTTTTTTTTTTTTTTTTTTTTGTCTTTGCTTTTGAGGCAGGGTCTCACTGTGTTGTTCAGACTGGCCTTGAGCTGACTTTGTAGCCCAGGCTGGTATCGATCTCGCAATAGTCTGTCCTCAGCCTCCTGAGTGCTGGCTTTACAGGTGTGCACCACCACGCCCAGCTTCAGTCCCCAGTTTTAAACGGGAAATTTTTTTTTAAAGAAATAATTATAAATGAAATATTTTCATAAAGGAAGTATGTGTTGTCAGATTTTATCTGCTAATTGAAGATACTGGGTTTCATAGGTAAGCAAAATCACAGAATACCCAAGTGTTTGATAATTAAAACCTGAGGGTTTAGTTCATGGTTACAGTCATTGGATTGACTTTGTTATACTTTCGTTGTACTCTGACTTAAGAAAAAGCAAAGTTGGATAACTTAGAAGTATAGCATAAGGGTAAAGGGAAGCACTGGATTAAAACTGTTTCTACACAATAAACTGTTATATGCAAAGTGAAATTTCATCATTAACAGTAAGACATTGTAGTGAAAATACAGTAAAAAACTTCAGCTTCTATTAACCACGATTATTTTCTTTAGAAGTAGCACTTTGAAAATTATAATCGGTATTACTAAAACTTTTTATGTCTTTTTAAATTGTATATTCTAGGCTTCCTTGCAGTGTTTCCCACCTGTAAATCCAATTCCTCAGGAGGCTGAGGCAGGAGGACTGCAAGTTTGAGGACAGCATGTGCAATTTAGGGAGACACTGGCTGAAAACTTTTTAGAGAGCTGAGTCTAGCTCAGTGGTAGAGTGCTTTCCTAGCTTGAGTGAAACTCCAGGTTCCATCTGCAGTATAACCAAAAAACCTGTCATAAAAGTGTTAATACAAAGTACTTTATATTGAGTGATGGCACTGCACTCAATATAAGCCATTCCTACTGCTTGGTTATTAAGAATCTCATCAAACAGGTTTTAGTTAAGTAAAACTTAATCTGCCTTCCCCCATACCTAGGGTTGTGCCCAGCACCTCGTCCATGCTAGGCAAGCACTCTACCACTGAACTACATCCCAGCCTTATTATTATTATTTTTTTTTCCAGCCTTATTATTTTGAGACCTTAGGTCTCAAAATAATAACTTGTTAACTTGCCAGCATCCCCTCAAACTCACGTCTTTCTGCCTCAGCCTCCTACACCACTGGGATTACATGTGTGCACTTTCATGCCCAGCAGATCTATTTATTTCTTAAGAACCTCATTGTTATTTCTGAAAATAAAATTTTTAGTTTCCATGGGCTTTTAAAAGACCACAGTACTGAGGTATTTATATTAGTTTATTTTAGCATTTATGAGATGTTGCTACAAACTTGGCATAAAATGACAATAGTTTACTTGACACAGTTCTGCAGACCTGAAGTCTAAAATCAAGGTCACGTAAATTGTTTTTCTCTGGAGGTTCTAAGACACCATTTTGTTGCCTGGCCTTTAGCTTCTTATTGTAGCTGGCAGTCCTTGGTTTTGTTTGACTATAAACATATGACTGCAAATTTCTGTCTATAATTTACAAGCCCTTCTCTTTAAAATCTAGGGAGGACAGTAGGCATTTGACTGGGGGCAAATCACATCAGGGAAGATTCCCGCCTCGATATTACATTAACCAGTATTGAATGGTTTTTTGTTGTTGGGAGGAGGCACAAGGCAACTCACCAGATTATTATTGAAAAATTGTTTTGTATGCTTTAGTTCTGAAAATAGTTTGAACTGTTGTATTTATTCAAGTTAATGTTTCAGGCGCTGCTATAATCTGGCTCTGGAATGAACAGTTCATGTGTTAACAGATTTGGTCCTCAGCCCATGGTGCTGCTCAGGGGAGCAGGAAACTTCCCCAGTGTAGGGTCTGGTGAGAAGCCTTTAGGTTATGGGGGTGCCCTCTGGACCCTTCCTCCTCCAGTTTCCTGGCCATGAGGTGTGTGGTTTTCGTCTCCTACGTGCTCCTGCCGTGATGTTCTGTCTCGCACAAAGCAATGAAACAAACCCAATATGGATGAAACCCATGAGCCAGAATGAACCTTTGCTCTTACAAGTTGATTATCTTAGGTGCTTTTTATAGTAGCGGAAAGCTAACCCAGAAAACTGGTATCAAGAGGTGGTGATCTTGGTGTAAGTACACCTGATAATGAGAAAAAGGCTTCAAAAGGATGAGTGTGGAGTGTCCTGAGCATACCATACAAAGCTTAAGGGCACAGCTCAGACCAGAATCCTGATAAAAAAGTGCAAACAGTAAAGGGGTGCTGGTATACTTTGACATGGACATGAATCTATTGGAAACAGAACTAGAGGAGGATACCCTTGTTACTTATGGCAAAGAATTTGCGTTTTCTCCGTGTTCACTCAGACTGTGGGAGGCTGAGTTTAAGGGGACAAATTACAGTAGTGTATGTGCAGGAGTAAGGCAGCACAGCTGTCTGGCCAGCTTGTGAGTATCGCTGACACCTTCACGTTGTAGTCAGAATCTGGAGCAAGAAGAAATACCAGAAAGTTTTAGCCAGAAGTTGATGCAGCTGAGGAGTATTTAGCTGTTATTAAAAATTAGCTAAATCTTTTGGGGAAATAGAGGAGATACCTGGGGGCACCTTAGGAAGACTGTCAATAGTAGAGGCATTTGAGAGGGGAGCCCTGTGATGCCCTGGTCATCTAGGACTGCCTGGCAAGTCCTCGGGCCATGACATCTGTGATTTGGTGGTCCCCAGGTACGGTTCATCCAGGCAGCAAACTTTCATGTGTTGATACTGCCTTTGGGGTCATATGGAATACAAGAGTTTTAGAGTCGTGGAGACGTCACATGTTTTAGACAAAAGCTTGGAAAGCCAGGCAGAGTGTTGTGGGGTTCGAATCTCTGCAGGGAGCTTCTAACTGTTACACCTGTGATAGTGAAACCAAACTGTAGTGAAGATCCCAACAAAAAAGCAGTACTGGGAATATAGAATGCCTATTAAGGGAAGCTGTTTGCAGCATCCGAAGGCACCTTGAGGGTGTGGCCTGGCAACTAGCAGAGCTGTGTGAACAGGAACGCTGAAGCTCATGGTGCTATACAGTCCTACAATACGCCTGAGATGCTGGACAGGCGTCGTAGGACTTGGTGTGTGTTTGGGGTTGTTCTGTTCTCTACTCCTCTAGGAATAGGAGTGCTTTCCCTGTCCCCCCACTATATCTTAGAAGTAGGTAACTTGATTTTCACAGGTGCCTACACCTATTTCCTTTGAGTTTCAGAGAAGACTTTGGACTTGGACTTTTGAGGAGTCTTGGATTGGGAACAGCAAAGGCTTTGGGGACCCTTAGAGATGGACTGAATTACATCATGAAGTGGACATAATCCTTTGGGGGCAATTGGATGTGTAATTTCCCTCAAAGAGGTAGGGCCTAGAGCTGGGTGGGATGGTGCAAACCTGTAATCCCAGCCCTCAGGAGGCTGACACAGGAAGACTGGCATGAATTAGGCCAGCTGGGGCTACATAGAGACTCTGCCTAAAAGAAGATTGGGGTCCTATTAGTAGGTCTTCAGTTCACTAAGGATGTTCCTTGAAGGGGAGCCATGGGACTACAGCCCCTCGCTCCCTGGCCATGAGGTAATGCTGGTCTGCTACAGGCTCCTGCCGTTGTGTCCCACCAGAGGCCAACAGCAACAGCCAACTGATGGACATAAGTGTCCAACCTGTGGGCCAACATAAACCTTTTCTCTTTGTAAGCTGGCATTGTAAGTTACTTATATTAACCTGGAGCTGACCCACATGTCTATGAGTTGCTGTGGAGAGACACATAAAGTACTATGAGCCCTGGTTTGAGTTCTTAAATTATGGAAGACAGACATAAACTGGAAGTCAAATGTAATTGCAATGGAACATTGGTAAAAGAGTTATATAGGAATTTAGAGTAAGCCTAAGGTACTAGGAAAGGATTTAATGCAATTTGGCTGATAGGATTGTGACTGGCAAAAATAGGATGAGACATGGTATGAAGAAAATAACTTTTGTTGAAGAGATTGAAGATACAGAATGTTACAGTCTTGGGGATTGGGACGTAAGTATCAGGTGTCAACAGAGTAACATGACTGTATACAGACAGCCATCAGTGGGCTACACCGTTGTGGAAGTAGACTGATAGGGACTGCAATATTTGTTGGGGGGTACTTTGAATAATGGCTTATCTTCAGAAGCTAAGGAAAAAGCTCAGTTGAAAACAGTTGAATAAGGTCGAGTTGAGAATGAACATCTCACATACTCAGTTTTTCAAGGCCCAATGTTTTATAAGACACTATCAGGACAGTGTGAAATTGACACTGTCCCTTCTCCGTTTTGGTAACACCAGACTTCTCTCTTTTTTCTTTTGCTAGGAAGACTATGTATGATTAGTTAGTTACAGGCCTTAGGGTGGCAAGATAATTTAAGGGGAAAGTTAACTTCTGCTTGGCTGTGGGAGGATATTTGGAAAATATAGTAATATAAGGTTGCATATTAAATGCATGTTACAGCATTCCAGGGTGCAGGAGAATAAACAGAAGCATATGGTTTAGTAGTATGTGATGGTGATAAAAATTCTGATGTGTCAGGTTAATGTGGCTTTCCTCATGATAGCCTACCCTGCTTTCTCTACCACATTCCTTTACCTTATTTCCTTTTCCCTTGGCCCAAGGTTGCTCTGCAGAACCTGTGTCTCTCACTCTGCACTTCTACTTTTTCAAATAAACTTTGCCACTGCTTTTAAAAAAATTCTGACATGTCCTAAATTTAGCTGTAAGGTAGGAGGACTGAGAAATTATTCCAGCCAATAGCAGCTGGGAAAAAGTTTGTGGTGGGAGGTCTGCTCCAGATTCCTAGATACATGAATAAAATGAAAGCGCTCAAAACTCTCAGGAAGATGACTATCACAAGGCACACGGGCTGGGGGTGTAGTTCAGTGGAGCAGTGCCTGCCTGACAAGCACAAGGCCTTGAATTCGATTGCTGGTACCAAAAGAAAAAAACGGCACACTGACTTCATGTACTTCTAAGACTATTCTCTTATCCTTACCCTTTGCCTGCTTTGCGTTTCCCTACCTCATACCTATGGCCAGTGTAGGTTCAGTGTAAGCAATTAATGCTGCCTTCTCAAAATTTGATTATAAAATCTCCAGAAGACATTTTTCTAAAGTCTACCTAGTCTGGCTGATAGTGATGCAAGGAACTTGTCCCAGAACTAGCCTCTCCTTTCTGGCCACCACTTTCACTTCAGAGATTTTGTCCAAAAACGTTGATTTCACAGTGGCTTGGGTCAGGCTGGGAATGTTTTGGATTTGATGGCTTGACCTTGCTATATCATGATGTGTTTTAAGATTAATTTGACTACATAGGATGGACTAGAGAGGAAAAAGATGTTAAGTACAAAGCCAGTTAGGGTCAGGTAAAACTAACGGTGAGAATGAGAGATTACATAGACTAGATAATGAGCTGGTTAAAGGCTCTTTTAAATTTTCAGGACACAGCAAGCTAAACGATGTCAGTAGAAGAGAGAGGAGTTGGCCTGTTTGGCAAACTGTGCAAGAAAGGTCTGGCTGAGAGAAGTAAAGGCTGATATTGGAAGGTGATGGAGCAGCTGAAGACAAAGGCGGGCGGATTATGAAGGTTTTGCTTGGAGTGGTGGGTAAGACATCAAGGTTGTTTTCAGGAGAGGGGGGCTAACGTCGGAGAAGATAGCAAAAGGCTGAAATAGTTCACAGAAGATACTGCAAGTGGCCGCCAGACTATATTACCAGTTATATAATACATGCCAATTATATTTGTCTCTGGTATTGGGAAATACAGAATTTAGAAAATGACATGCTACAGTGCAGTAATAACTTTGAAAACCATGGTAACACCTTTTAATGGATGCAAGTCTCACTTCTCAGTTTTCTTCTAGTAGGCATTATTCCCATGGAATAAAAAATACTCCCATTTCTTTATCTAAACTTGACTTCAAGGAAACAATATTAATACACTTCTCTTCCTAACCTCGAATTAATTGTTTTAATGGGCAACAAAAGGGAGAATTACTGTTGTAGTTCAAAGGAGATGAAAATGTTAGAAAGAATGATAGGAAGTAGATGCAGGTACATAGATGAGGAAACTTGGGTCTTCTTATTTTTCCCACATGAAAAGGATTTACTATGTAACTGTGATAGGAAATACTGGTTAGTGAAAAAGATTCAGATAACACAGATTCTGAAGTGCCTACCAGCTCTATAATTTCAGAGGCAGTGATACGTAAGACCATAGCCCTCTAAGGCTTGTTATACTTTTTTTAGTGTGTGTTTTGAAATTTCACTTTTAATAAATGATGTACTTAATTTTATGTAAAATACTAGGTTCTAGGCATTTTGTGGTGTGGTAGATATATAGTACTATCTGCCTTCAGCGTTAATGTTGGGTTGTTATACATTAATTATTGATACAGTGCGATCAGTGTTTTGCAGAAAAGGACAGTGGGAGCACTTAGGAGGAATACTGGATTTGAGGAGTCTGGCAAAGCTTCCTGGAGTAAAGAACAAGAAACCTGAAATCTGGAAAAAGGATTGTTGATAATTCCCAAATATGTCTTTTTCCCCAGTTATTTATACTGTTTCCTTCCTTCCTTTCCAGCCCTGGGAATGGAACCCAGGGCCTTGCCATCTGGTATGCAAGTGCTCTGCACTAAGCTAAACCCCTAATCCTTGTTGATCGCATAAGAAGAGATTCTTCGCAGTTACGTAATTCAAGTATTGGGCTTAATAAATCTCAGCTTTCTTATTCTTGTTTTTATTGTTACATGCCATTTTTGAGACAGGGTTTCCTGTAGTTCAGGTTGGCCTCAACCTCATGGCAATCCTCCTGCCTCAGCATCCCAAGTGCTGGGATTAGAAGTGCATGGCACCATGCCCAACAGCCTTGCCTTGGGTATGCTGTGGTGAATGTACCTTGTATTAGATACTGTGGAGATGTAAGAAGTCTCTTGAATGGCTAAAAAAGGAAATAATCTTCCTTTGATATTTTTTCATGGCCATGTTTAACGTATCAGCCTTTTCCTGTTAATCTATTAATACTATTGATACAGGGAAATAAAAACTCCCAACCTGAACGATATCTGAGACAAGTTCGTGTTCTCTAAAGTCGAATGAATTTTAGGAACAACGGAGGTTAAAAGCAGAATATAGTTATTGAGAGAAAGCAAGCTTCTGCGCCAAGAGAGGGACAGAAGGGGGGCCTGTGTGCGTTACCCCCCCACTCTGTCTTTTCTGGGGACTTTTACAGAGGAAAACCATGAGGTGAGGTGGGTACAAGGTAGGGGAAATGGACAAAGCTATGGTCAGCCAATAAGACTGCAAGGATAATTATTCAGGTTTAAGATAGGAAGGGGAAGTAAGTCACGGTACAAGCGGGGATGAATACAGAGGGGAGCTTTTCCTGTTGGGGGTGGGCTAACTACTTCCTGGCTTTTTGAAGGTGGCTGTTATTTATCAATTCCTGACATTTCCCCTAGGGCATCTGTGGCTGTATTTGTTTAGCCCCTTTTGTCTTGAGGTTTGGCCCACAGTTATTTTGTCTTTTATGTGGGCTACTTCGAGGGCCCAGCCCTGTCTGACTGCCTATAATACTTTTATCTAACTCAGCTGCCCATAACTATCATTTGCTTTCTCCTTTGGTGTTTGGGCAAGTGATATCTGCCAGCACATAAAAAAAATTTGTCTTTTTGATACAAATTTGGGCTTCTCTACTGCTTGTGCTGTGTATAACTTGATTCTGAGATCCTCTTCCACAAGACCTTTGTCTTCTTATAAATCAAGGAATTGATTATCCTATGTTCAGAATTTCCCTTTCACCTGTATACCGTGATTGTCCACTGAAAAGTAAACCTCAGAAAGTAAAGGATAACTAATAACTGTTTAGTAAGATTACATTTGGGAAAGAAGGTGCAGTCTTTCCATGACAGTGTTCTAATAAATACTTCTAATAAAGTTGTCTTCTAATCAAATTATTATACACTTCATAATTACAGTATACCTTTTGGATAGTGTTTTTGATGGAAAAGGATGAGATTCTTATTTCATATGAAAAATAATCAGGATCAATTTTTTTTTTTTGGTGCCAGGAATCAAACTTAGGACCTTGTACACTTTCCAGGCAGGTGCTGTGCCACTGAGCTATACTCCCAGCAAGGATCAATTTTTTAAGTTTCCTCAATAACATATTTCACCAACTTATATTTAAAATATATTTAAAATCTTATTGAATTAATACTTATGTTTAAAATTTAAATAAGTATTTAAATAATACCTATATTTGAATTTTACTTATATTTAAAATCTTAGTGAATTAGTACTTCAACGTGGCAGTTTTTGACTATCATTACTTTGGTTTTAATATAAGGATACAAATATTTTGCTCATTGAGAAATATATATAGCAAAACAGTAATGTTTTTCAACCATAAAATACTTATACCTGAAGTTTTTATTTCATATTTTTATTCTGAAACCATAGGTTATTGGGAAGAGACTTTACAAATAAAAAAATGTGCAGGGAAATGTGTTACTCTTAATAGTTTTTCCTAATGGCAGTATTTTACATAGTTGAATGTAAGTCAGGAAAATTGATTTTGCTACAATCCAGAATTTATTCAGATCTCACTAATGTTACATCCACTCAGCCATGTATGTATGTAGTTCTATGCACTTGTCACATGGGAATCTGCATACCCACTGTCAAGACATTGAACTGTCCTGCCATAAGACTCCTTTTATACCATATAGACAAAGCCACTCTTATGCAAGCTGGTAGAAATCCTTAGGCACCTTTGTGCTTATGCACTGTTTTTAGATGTTTGCGCTTCTGAGGGGTTGCACATAAACTGGAGCCATGCCCTAATTGTGTTTTCTATCCCTAACTTTGGCAACTACTAATGTATTATTTCCATTTTATTTTAGGAATGTCACATAGTTACCATAAAACATGTAAACTTTTGAGCTTGTTTTATTGTCATTCCTTTGAGGTCTATGTAAATTATTGCACACATCATTAGGTTGTCCTGGCCTGGGAGTGTAACTCAATGGCGAGCACTTGCCTAGTACGTCCAAGGCCTTGGAGTTGATCCCCATTACAATCCCCCACCAATGTCCTGTTTTCAGTGCATAGTATTCCTTGGTATGGATATATTAGCAGTTCATCATTTGCGTGTGTGTGTGTGTGTGTGTGTGTGTGTGTGTGTGTGTGTGGTACTATGGATGGATAACTGACTTGATTAAAAATTATGATTACTGGCGATATTCTAAAAGTAAAGAATCAATTTTTGTGGGTAGAATAGTGGTACAAATTCTCTGGGACCTTTTGTAATTTTGAGGATCTTTCAGGTATAATGCATGTCTATACAACAGATGAATAATTACATAAACAGAAAGTAGTACAATATAAAGAAATGGGGATTTCTTTTCAAAATAAAAGAGCAGAGAACACTTAAGACTTAGGTCAGGAGCTGGGGTTATAGCTCAGTGGAATAAGCGCCTGCCTAGCAAGCGCAGGGTCCTGAGTTCAATCCCCAGTACCACCAAAAAAAAAAACAACAAAAAAGACTTAGGTCAAAGGAGGCTTTATGATAGAAAGAACTTACAATGAGATTTTCTTTCATAGTAACTTTTATTACATATACTAGTTATCCCAGTCTTGTTACCTATTGTCTTGTTCATTTAAGATGGCTGTTCACAAGTATAAACAATGAGTAACACACCACGTTATACACCAAATGAAACATCTGCTACATGCTGAATTTTTTTAAACTCCAAAATATTTCATAAATATTTGATTACTGTCAATTTTAAGCCATCATAATATTCAAGAATGGTTGATATACTTTAATTAAATCTGTAACTTTATTTCAATGCTATTTTCAAACACTGCTTTCTACATGTTCACATTCACATGAAAGATCATCATTAATGATCCAAATGCAAATCAGAAAGAATTCTAGGCCTTAGCTGACTGTTGTATTAGAAACCCGTGCCAAGTCAGCTCTTCAGTGATGAACAGCTTCCTTCATGTTAGGAAAAATATGACTAAAAAATTTAATACTTTCAAGGTTTATTATCTACTTCATGTAGCTAAAAAACCATATGAAGTAGATAATAAACAAGTATTTTTGTCTTTTTAAATGAATTTTACTTTTGTTAATACAGATACCATGCTTAGTATCACTTCGTATCTACAAAGAATAAAACTGTCATTAATCTTCCTAAATGTTTTTTGAAATAAAGACATCATTACACTTACATAAGAGGTTACTGAATCAGTTAGAAAGTGACAAAAATCACGTATTATTGTAAAAGATGATGTAACAAATTCAGTGTGAGATAAGGAATCAGTAAAGCATATCAAAGATATATAAGAGGTAGAATTCTTAATCACAGTTTTATAGGAAAGATGCAGTAGTTTGTACCCTGCTTTATTATAGTACTATAAATCTGCTTACAAATTTCACAGGGCAAAAGGGAGGACTCTTCATAAGCAGCGATCTTACTGACCTTTGTTTTGTATGTGTTACAGGGACTAGCCACCTGAAGCATTTTCTTGGCCAATTAAGGTATCTGATCATATAGGGTATTAATCTCATTTTTAAAAAGCCTCAATAGGGAAATAGAAACATTTTTTCCCCCCAAGGGCCTTGAGGAGGAGAGGCAAATGTCTCTTTTTGTACCACTCTGAGCATAAATTATAAAGCTGTCCATCAATATAGACAGGTTCTGTAGCCAAATTTTTAATTTGATTGTTTATAACTCACGATGTATTTACCATAATACTACAAATAGGTATAACTTTAAAACTTTCACTCACGATGAAGTTAAGTTACTATTCCTTTAAGAGTCTACAAATTATAGTACTAGGGTTGCAGAGAGTTTCATGTGTACATGGCTTATTTACATGTTAGGTGTTTACAACTTGGGACTTCAGTGTCAGTTAAGTTGATTACAAAGGTCATTTTATATAAGTCATATTTACACCCAAAGCTAAACCTCATAGTGGGAGACTTACATTTCATAAGTGGTTCCTGAGTAGTTATGAAAGATATTTTGAAACTGTAATTGTAGAAAATAAATTTAAATAGTTTTTTTCCAGTTAACTGGAAATACCTTCTATGATTTATTTTAGGAGTGTGATACCATAATGAGTATATTAGATTGCAGATATTTATAGTTCTACTTAACTTTATTTTGAATCAGATATTGATCAGTTCACTTCAGTTCTTTCTGTGTCTAATAATTTTGGAAACCTAAAAAAAAAATTTATTTACAGTAGGCCGAAATCCTTTTAGCAGAATTTCCTTAACAGTTTTACAAAGTCAATAATCATGTTAAAATCTGCACAACACTGTTGATAGATAATATAAAAATAAATTTATTTTATCTCATTTAATCTTAAAGTCCTACACTTCAGCTACTGTCACAGAATGAATCCTTATGGAAAATGGGCAAGCTTTATATATCTTCAATCCAGAAAATCTTTGATTAAGAATAAACTTATCCTAACTTAATGAAAAAGTATGCCTTTGCAGTCTGAAGAATAAAAATGAGCTTTTGGGAATGGAGGCTAAGTATATCAAACTAACACTTTTGTTCACAATTTTACATTGTAATAATTTTGTTTTAAAAATCTCAAAAATGTTATTTCAAAGGTATCCTATTTATCTGTTAGATGAGATACATATATAAATAGAAAAGATATATTTAATCCATAATCACATAATTCTCAGATGATTTATAAGTTGATACATCAAAAATTTCTGTAATTAATTTGTCGGGTTTTTTTTTTTTTTTTTTTTTTTTTTTTGGTACCAGGAATCAAACTGAGGACCTTGTGCTTGCCAGGTAGGCACTGTGCCACTGAGCTACATCCCCACCCTTCTACAATTAATTTGTAATTGCCACCATTACAAAGAAATATCTAAGTAAAAGCAGATTGTATGGTATTGCATTTATGCACAGTGTTATTTAATTCACAAATGATACCTACAAAAATTTTAAAACTTAGAAAAATGCAGTTATTAATACGGATTTCAGTTAAATTTACACTTATGTAAAGTATTCCAGTTACACACTTAAGTATAACTGGATCAGTGAAGTAAATTGCACAGAAAATGAAGACTCACATTAAAATTATACTTATTTTACACTTATTGAGAATGTCTCCAAGGTCTTGACTATTAATGGTAACAACTGCATTTTTCGGCCCCCCGCTTTTTTTCCCCCAATTTTGTTCAGTAGTTGAGTTTTAAGTTCTACTTTTTCTTTTATCTTCAAACAGACTCTTCAGCATATAAACCTGAATGGCTGAGACTGCCAGCATGACGACTAAGTTAACCGCAGACCAGAAGTTGACCCTGTCGAAGTTGCTCTCCTGCACGTTGCGATCGCGGGCTTCGAACGCCCGGAGCAGCGTTTGCAGGTGGCCGCTTCGGCTCACTCGGGACCGGATGCTGTTGATGGACTCCTGCGGGCAGGGAAAGGAGCTGCGCGTAAAACACTTGAGAATTCCAACTGGACTTAACAAAGGCTCTATGGTTTTTTTTTTTTTTAAATCCAAACATAATTTTAGGATAAATGGCATTAATTCAGTTAAAGGTAGTAGTCACATTATTTAAAAACCCACTGTGAGATTAAATAGTAGTTCTTCTGATATATTTAAATTATTATTTAATTATGTATAAAGGTATAAAGACACTATGAATTAATAATATGGAACTATGTGAGTGACAGCACCAGGAATCTCATGTATAGTATCTTTATTAGCTCATAAAACTATAACAAAATGATTGCAGCTTTTCAAAACTGACAGTTTAATACCTTTAGGTATTTACCTGTTTTTTATAATGCATTGTGTTTATACTATTTTGTTCTCTGAATGCTGGTCTGACCAATGTACTATTAGCAAAACACCAAATGTTTTTATCTCACAAAGTATTAGTAAAATCAGAAAATATTTCACTTTTACATGTGCTACATACAAACAATAGTATTTATAATACAAAATGTTTCCATATCACACTGATAAAACAAGGTTACCAAGATGTATGCTAAGTTGCACACCTTCTGGGTAAAAAACCTTTATAATAGGGTCCTATAAGCTTTAATAGAGCTGTATGAACATAGAGTAAAATTGAGACTTGAAATGATTATAAAAATATTTATGGCAAAAGTACAAAAATATTAGAAATTTTTTTTTCAGAAAAATGCAGATAAAATGCTTAGTTCAAGGCCTATCACATTTTGGCCTCTGGGTGTTAATAAATTTTATTACTTTATTAAAGATCACACTAACCAGGATGTCTTCGAGTTTCATCTCCAATACATCTGTACCAGTAATATATTTCTTCCATTCTTCTTGTTCTTGTGCCTCTTCTCCCATGTTATCCAGGATTAATTCAAAGAAAATTACTTTCTCAGAAATGGTGCTGAATGTATTGTCAAAGCAGAACATGTAATCACCAGCTTCAGTTTCTACACTGAATTAAAAAAAAAAATGTATGTTTTAGTTATTTGTACTTCTATTTGAGATCAAAAGGAAAACAACTACAGGTGAAAGAGAAGAAAACATGGTTTGTAATTGGGTAGCTTCTTGATCTCCTTAGTACTAAAAGGTAATGTATAGTTTCTTGGTGAAGCAATCCAGAAAAACACTGAAGTACCTGTAGCTTAAACATGCGTGGCATGTACTTGTTAAATTATCTTGATCTAATTTTCAGAAGATGGCAGAATTAAAAACCTATATATACCATAATTCGTAATTTTAATATTTATACATTACTAAAGGAATTTTATTATGAGTTCAGTTCATATGCTATGTGTATATGACTATCAGTTATTCTTCACATGAGATTAATGTGTAGATTGTTTTCCTCTAAAATTATTTTCTTCTAGGCTTCCTATTAATTAAGTACATTTTCATAATACAGTCTACAAAGGTTAAATAAAAGGCCTATAGTCAAGAAACCTTACTTTCAAGTTGGATTACCTTTACTGAATAAATACCACTCATATATAAACTGAACTTAAGATCTTTGGTCTTACTACCTTCACATTTAAAATAATTGGCTTGGCCATAGTTGACTTGTTAGTGAAGTAGTTTCCTAATGATTTTTTATGGAGATAAGTTGAAGCAAGAAAATACTCTATGGTAGTAACAATTACTACTGTAGCCTGAAACAAGAAAACACAGCTTCCTTGAATGAATGGCAAAACTAAGTGACATTTTAAAATATGTATCAGTGGAATATCTGTCATATTTATTCAGTTAATTATTGCACAAGAAACTATTGATAAAACCTTAACAAACTGGCCAAAAAGAAACACTCTGGTAGGGCTACGGAGTTCATAAAAATTACCCTGTGAGCACTAATAATAGACACATATATGGTCTCTTTTATTCAGTTATAGAACAACTATAATTTACAAAGAAATTTTTACAAAACAAGTATGCTTACTGTGTACATTAAATGAATAAGCCTTTTCCCAAATAAAAGCTTTACTATGACATTGCTAATACAGATTTTGATATGTCTAGCAAGTTTTCTATTCGGTGAACTAATTTCTAAACCTTTCCAGCTGCATTTTAAACTGCTTACCACTCTATTCTATTCAATATCTCAAGGATAGGTTCAGTTTGAATTGGGGGATCTAAGCAGTAGGGGTGTGGAGTCCACTGCTTGTCTTTTGTAGTCCAATACTAAAGTTCTGCTATTCTAATATCCATAATTTTATCATCTTTATTGACCTGGCTGGGCATGGTGGCGCACGCCTGTAATTCCAGCACTCAGAAGGCTCAGGCAGTAGGATCATTGCAAGTTCGAGACCAGCCTGGGCTACAAAGTGAGCTCAAGGCCAGCCTGAACTGCATAGTGAGACCCTGTCTCAAAAAGACAAAAAAAAAACCCCAAAAAGCATCTTTGTTGACCTGGAAATTAATGTGGATTTCCTTTTGTCCTGTTGTCTTAGAATATCTTGTCTATACTTCTCTTTATATAGTATTATATAATCATACTTTGATTATAATACTTATAAAGTATTATATAATCATACTTTGCAAGGGGAGAATCCTAAACTACACTTTCCATGTCAAGATTGTCAATAAACAAAGATCCACTTGGACACTTACCAGTTTTGCAGCAAGTGTGATATTATCAAAGGCTGCTAAGCACTGACAGCAGCTTAAAAGGCCTAAAGCAAGCCAATATCCCTCCCACTTTCTAGATTATGCTCTCAGTTCTGTTCTGTTGTCCAGTAAAGATGTGTGAGGAAGTTCAAGAAAATACTGAATTAAGAGAAAGGTGCATGCGTGTGTGTGTGTGTGTACTCCGGGCCTGTTTCTGTTGTCTCAATGTGATCCAAGGACCCAAAGGCCAAGCTACTAAAAACGTGTGTGTGTGTGTGTGTGTGTGTGTGTGTGTGTGTGTGTGTGTGTGAGAGAGACATGATATCTATCTTGACTGTTCTGCTAATGTTATGTATTCAGTTCACCAAAGTGAAACTGAACTGTTCTTCTGTCCTTTTTTGTTGTTGTTTTCTTCTAACTTAAGATAACTGTTTTTGTCTCTATACCTATCAATACTCTATCCATTAAAATGTTCAGGTCCTACTGGTTTGCCTCTCTCTAATCACTGGTATCTGCA
The DNA here is from genome assembly GCA_004027595.1 of Dinomys branickii. Lineage (NCBI taxonomy): Eukaryota > Metazoa > Chordata > Mammalia > Rodentia > Dinomyidae > Dinomys > Dinomys branickii. The sequence goes on along the minus strand of PVLD010009690.1, from coordinate 4,316 downwards.
TTTTAACTATTAATTCATTTTTTAATGATGTAATTACATGTAATGACTACTGATTTGACTTTCCACATTGTATTATATAGTTCATACTAGAAAAAATACAATTCAAATGGTCTTTTCCAATTGTCAACATGCTGATAGAATAGTTTCAAGACATTTGTTTTATTTTCTATGGCCTTCTGAATGCATGTAATTCTTTTAAGCTAATCTCCATCTCATCCTGTTTCCAATTTATTGTGTGTTTTTGTTTAAGCATGAGATAACTGAGCAACGATGAATGCTTAATTCATTTATGCTTCAAATACAGTAATAACAGCTAATACTGTGACCATTCACCATTTATAGACTTTCGTTTGGAAGTAGGTATAATTCAACTTTTACAGATAAATAAAAGAAGTTCAAACAGGTTAAAATATTTGCCCATGATCATCACATAATCTGTGAACAGGATTGCTCAAGCTTGACTTCTGATTTTCAAGTTAATCTTTTTTTTTAAACGACAGGGTTTTGTTTTGTAACTTAGGCGGGGCCTGAACTCATTATATAGCCAAAGTTGGCTTCAAATTCATGGCAGACCTCTTGCCTCAGCTTCCTGAGTGCTGGGATGTGCCACCACACTGTACTCAGAACTTGTCTGCAATCTTTGCAACCTCAATTATGACAAACATTTGTCCCTTGAGGATATAATTTACCTTTGCGAGGAGCCTGTGCAAGTACTGGTGATACAGTGGGGAATAATTTTAAAAGGGACAAAACTATGACATATTACATAATCTAACCCAGATGTGGAGCATTTAAGGAAAATTTTTCATCACACTGTCATGTATATACACTGTTACAGTAACTGTATAACTAGTAAACATGACTATTCTGAAAATGCTCTCTGAAAGAGTACATTCACTTTATGAATTCTCAATAAATGTTAATATTGTTCAGAAAAGGGCAAAAAAAAATTCTTAGATATTAAAATGGTGTATGAACCTGGGCATGGTGGTGCACACCTACAATCCCAGCACTCAGGAGGCTGAGACAGGAGGGTTGCTGTGAGTTCAAGGCCAGCCTATGCTACAAAGTGAGTTCAAGGCAGTCTGAACTGCGTAGTGAAACTCTGTCTCAAAAATACAAAATGAAACAAAATGGTCTGTGGCCTCTGAAGCTGAACCCTTAATTTTACTCCTTAAAATTTAATTTGTCACTGGGTTTTCCTGGTATCTCACAAGTAGCAAGAATTTACAAAAAGTACACAAGTATGCAGTAACAGTGTTATAAAAACCATGGTGCTGTTGTTCATATACCTGTCTATTCTGGGGGGAGTTTTAATTGATTGTTTGATCTTGAAGTTACAGTGAAAGAGGTAGTCTATAAAACACATTTTTTTTGTACTGGAAATCGAACTCACAACCTCACACTTGCCAAGCAAGTCCTGTGCCACTGAGATATATCCCTAGCCCTGTAACATGCATCTTGACTGACAGTGGCTCCCTTACAGATGTTTATGTTTAGTCCTCAATGATTCTGGGAAGAATTAAATAAAACAAATTTACTACTTAATTCTACATGAACCTATTATTAAGCCAAATGAAAAGACTTTTAGTATTATCTAAATAACTAATATCTGAATAATTACTAGCCAGTTAGAATTAGTTTCCCATGTTGGGGAAAAATTAAAAATTATTTTAACTAAAAAGTATTTTTTGTCTTTTTGAGACAGGGTCTCCCTGTGCAGTTCAGGCTGGCTTTGAACTGACTTTGTAGCCTAGGCTGGTCACAAACTTCCAATGATCCTCCTGCTTCAGCCTTCTGAATTACAGGTGTGCACCACATCTGGGTTTTTTAAAAATTAATTTTAGAGTAATTTACTTGTGCTGAAACGTTTTGAATAATAGATTTTAATTACATTACCAATCATGTATTTATGTGAACTGCTATTAGGTATAATTGATACATTGCTCTATATTGCAAATAAATTCATTAAAGTTACTCAGAAAATAGTTAATATTTGTTTTTAATATGAATAGCTTCCAATTTTTTAAGTTCTAACAACTTTGAACTTAATTATGTTTAACTCAGCTTAATTATCCATTCTTAATCTGTGGATTGAATTAAAAAAACAAGCTTTGTGTCTGTATTATTTAAAGCAGAGATGTACATATGTAAAGAAGTATGCAGAATATGTGTTATTAAAATTTAACGGGGAAAAAGGTATCTAAAAAGGTTCTAAGCAGGGGAAGAAAGTACAAATAGAAAAAGGCTGAAAAATACTGACTTAAATATATTGGCTTCAGCAGGTATATGAAAAACAAAAATTTCTTTCTATGTTCTAGTATTGCAAAAATTTGTGTTGACAGCTTTTAATAAAAAGAAATCTTATTACAAATACAAAATATACAACTAAAATCCATAAATTTCTAGTAAAGCAAGGTAATTTAAAACAAGTCCTAGTTGTATAGGTTAGGATAATATTCAATTGTCTAGAAAAAACTGCATTCATAATATATTACTCCTCATTACAAATAGTGGTAGATAAACACAATGTTTAAATTATTCAGTTCTGTTTGAAGATACTTTCACTAACCTTATTTTACCAGAAATTTATTTTTTTTCCCTTCTTTTTTTTTTTTGTTTGTCTTTTTGAGACTGGGTCTCATTATGCAGTTCAGGTTGGCCTTGAGCTCACTTTGTCATCCAGGCTGGTCTCGAACTTGCAACAATCCTGCCTCAGCCTCCTGAGTGTTAGGATTCCAGTTTTTTTGGGTATTGTTACTTGAATTCAGGACCTTGCAATTGCTAGGCAGGTGCTGTGCCACCAAACTATTTCCCCAGCCTTACCAGACATTCATTTCCAAGATGTTTTAAGGAAAAATCTATGTGAGAGTCATAATTGAGATTTTAGTTGGTTTAAAAAAATTAATATAGCTAAACATGAAAGTTTTAAGTCCAGTTTTTAGAAATATTTTTTGTTTGCTATAGTTATTAGCAATGAGTTGCACCATCCAGGTTTAGATAGTGTCCTTGCTTTTCATTAGCCTGGTGTCCTTTAGCAACTCCTTTAGCTGTATATTATGCCTCATTAACAAAATGATATTATTATTATACCTCAGCGTTCTGTTGAAGAATAAAAATATTAAATATTAACACATAAAAAGTGTATACTGGCTTGGCATTTTTTTGGGGGGGTAACCAGGAACTGAACTCAGGACCTTGCGCTTGCAAGGCAGGCATTTGTGCTGCTGAGCTATATACCTGGCCCTGGCTTGGTATATTAAAAGAACTCAATACTATGAACTATGATAAACTCAATTCTTTTTCTCCCAATGGTTTAACAATAAATAATGCTATAAAAGAAAGCAATAAACTGCCTCTTTTCTTCCAACAGTTAATTTTGATTTATCTCAAAAAAAATCAGATAATTAGGGTCAAATAAAAATTGATAGAAATTTTTTATATTCTGGAACTTAAATGCGAACTGTTTTTGCCCATATATCTATCAAACAGAAAGCAATAAATCTGTAGCTTATCCATTTTAAATTACTCCTCTATTTTATTGATTTTTTTTGGTACTGGGAATCGAACTTAGGACCTTGCGTGTGCCAGGTAAAGGCGCTGTGCCACTGAGCTGTATCTCCAGCCCTCGATTTTATTAAAGGTTTATGCAAATAATTTTCTGTGTTCTACATAGTGTAAAAGGCCATTTTAAAAGACCATTTTCACTGAGAGTGGCATTGGATGCCTGTAATCCCAGCACTTTGGGAAGCTAAACTAGATGGATTTTATTTTTTTCTTTTTCAAGACAGGGTCTCACCATGCAGTTCAGGCTGGCCTTGAGCTCACTTTGTAGCTCAGGCTGGCCTCAAACTTCCAATGATCCTCCTGCCTCAGCCTTCCGAGTGCTGGGATTACAGGTGTGTGCCACCACGCCTGGCTAAACCAGGTGGATTGTAAGTTTGAGCCCAGTCTAGACAACTTTATTTTATGAGATCTTACCTCAAAATAAAAAAGGGCTGGTATGTAGCTCAGTGTGAAGGCCTTGAATTTAATCCCCAGTCCACCAAAAAAAAAAACAAAAGCAACAAAAAACCAAAACTCATTTAAAATTGGTATTATAAAAAGATATGACTGACATCCAATAACAGATGCTGGCGAGGCTGTGGAGAAATAGGGACTCTATTACACTGCTGGTGGGAATGCAGACTGGTGCAACCACTGTGGAGAGCCGTTTGGAGATTTCTCCGCAAATTAGGTCTAGAGGTTCCATTTAGACCAGCTATTCCTCTTCTGGGTATTTTCCCAGAAGATCTAAAAACATCATATCACTCTGA